>CAUYTI010121871.1:0-30766 GCA_963575145.1 Galago senegalensis
CCTGTGGTCCCAGCTACTTGGGAGGCGGAGGCAAGAGACTCGCTTGAGCCCAGGAGTTGGAGGTTGCTGTGAGCTGTAATGCCATGGCACTCTACCCAGGGGGACAGCTTGAGGCTCTGTCTCAAAAAAAAAAAAGAATGACTAGGGCTGAACCTTCCAGCAAATTTTAGCAAGGAACATGGGACTTAGTCAGGCTCTCTCAACTTCCTTTTCTTGAGTTCCTACTGGGTGACTCAGAAAAAAATAAGAAGTTCAGATAAAGACATGCATTGCTTTTGAAAAGATAGTAAAAATGCTTAGTAGTAATTGAAGGATTTTGTTTATATTCTGTGTTGTTTTTTTTTTAACCTGTGTAGCTCTGGACAATTGAGGATCACAATCATTGGTGGGATGGAAATACTGATTCTAGAGAGGTAGTGTGCATTGCATTTCCAAGCATCCCACAGCAAGTCAGGGGCAGGGCGGTGAATAGGTACATGGGCTTCCTAGCTCTAGCCTCTCTTCAATGAATCCTGGAAGTTTTGAAATGAAGATACTTTCATGTGTCCAGTGAAGGGTCAGAGCATCCAGCATGCAGAACTGTCACATGCCTTGCCCCTGTTGCAAGGAGCACAGGCCCCTGAATAGAGTAGACTTGAGGTGGGGACAGCTTCAGGAGAGTCTTGGAGTATAAGCCTCTAAGGCCAAAAGAAGAGAAGAATCCAGGTCTCACTGGATGGGACAAGAACTCTGCTGCAGTGAGACTACTTGGGATAGCCCATTTGTGCAGTACATTCACTCTATGCCAGGCCCCAGTGGCCTCAGGGGAATGAGGCCAGAAATTGTACAGTCTTTTCTTCTTCCAGCTGCCACTGACATAGAGGATACTTCAGTAAACAAGTCAACACTCTTATGGAGCCCATGGCTTTCAGAAGTAAGACCTACAACCATATAAGTGATTCTAGTAAAGTATGCCAATGATTATTCCATGGCATGCATGGGGGGGGGTGGATTTAGGCACATGGGATAGAGGGAGGACTACCAGTCCCTCCACCTCAACATATTAGTTTTTCCAGAGACCTGCTTTATTTCCAGGGAAGGCTTTGCTCCCCAGAAGATGCAGCCTCATTTTGAGAATGTTATTTCTTTGTCCATTCATTCAACAGGCATTTATTAGTCCCTGCTATATATCACACAGGCTCTGAATTCATAGAGGAAACACAACAGGTAGCTTAGTTGCATCCCATAGGCTGGGTGAGCACAAAGAGCTTTGGCTGCTAAAACCATATGGTTAAGGGAAAGGGGCAGCAAGACTTCTCTGGAGCCCCCAATGGTTTCAGAATGTCAGTGTTCTGTAAACTTGGGCAGGATTTCTTTTATAGCTGGGCAAGTCTGAGCCTAACTGATGGTTGTCCCTCCTTTAACACATGCATGCGTGCACACACATGCATATACATGCATGCACATGCATGCACACTGACCCTGCTACCTCCTGGGACTCCAGGATAACCTAATGATCAAGTTCAGTGGATACTTTCCTGACTTTAGCAGCCTAGCCTTCTCTGTGGGCTCAGACCCTTTAACCATACTCTTCTTCTAGAAACTCTCTTCTAGATTTTCATAGCAACTCCTTCTCAGTGTCCTCTTTGGCACCACTTGCTCTGCCTGCCTGAGTCCCTAGGACTCAGCCCTTAGCCATGTCTCTTCTTCCTCTCACTAGGCACCATACAGGTGTTTAGCTTGAAAGGTGCTACATGCTGATGGCTCCCTAACCTCTCTTCAGCTCAGGTTTTCTCATGTCCAATGGATGTCTTTATAGGGCAGCTCCCGGATACCTCCCATTCAGAATGCCATCACCTGCCACCACTCACCCCATTGGTTGAAATAGTACTGACTATTGGGTTTGTAAGAACTTTTTTCTTGGGAAAACTTAAATATTAACCTTGTAGATGGAATTAATCTGAAAAAAAAAAGTTCTTGAGGAAAAAATCAAGGATTTTGCTCATTGTCCTTAAAAGAAAGACTTTTTAAAAGTCTTTTGTTTGACAGTGGAGCCTCTTCGTAGACTCAGGCTTGGGCTTCCCAGGACCTGAGGGTCAGTGAGGGCAGCTGAGCAGAGTGTGGTTGATGGGTGAAAGATACTTCTAATGGGACATATCATAATCCAACTTGGATTTCCAAGGCCTTAAGCCAAAAAGGCAGTCATATCATAAGATCAGAATAGTGTCTATCAGAACCCAAGGCTAGTTTGCAGCCAAGTCTCAGACAGGTATGAGGAATCAGGGGACCCATCCTTGACCTGCTTTTTGACCTCCCTGCTGTTTCTTTCTCAGCCTGGTAATTCTGGCTTCTCCAGGCTGATGGAATCTTGGCAGCCCACAGCCCACATGTTTCTCTCTCTGCTTTCCTTTCTCTCACCATTTCAGATTTCCAAGGGGAAGGCTCTGAGAGGCTCAGGGTGGTCCAGGAGCCAGCATGGTCTGCACAAGACATTCTGAAAAGTAGATTCATCTTGCTCACTCTTCCCCTTCTCTCCCTCTCCTTCTTTTTTCAAGGCCAGACTAACCTTAGGACTTCCTCCCCAGCTGTTTGTTTTGCCACTGACCTATTCATTCTCTTCTAGCTTGTAGATCGGGGCCCTAATGGCCCCCTCCAATAGGCAGGATAGACTAAGATAGGAGAACTCAGGGAAAATTCTAGAAGGTAAATTCTTGCTCACTCTTCCCCT
The DNA here is from genome assembly GCA_963575145.1 of Galago senegalensis. Taxonomy (NCBI): domain Eukaryota; kingdom Metazoa; phylum Chordata; class Mammalia; order Primates; family Galagidae; genus Galago; species Galago senegalensis. The sequence goes on from CAUYTI010121871.1 coordinate 2,708, forward strand.
TACCTCCCTCTCCTTCTCTCAAGGTAGAACTAACTCCAGGGCTACCTCTCCAGCTGCTTGTTTTGCCACTGGCTTATTCATTCTCTTCTAGCCTGACCCACAAGTATCTTGAGGCTTTCAATCCCTGTTCATGTAATGAGCTCAGCTGCCCTTGTTTAGACCTGACCCTGCAGGGCTCATTCCAGTCTGCTTTTGTAGATGATGGGATTGTGCTGCTCTTGGCAGTCCCTTTTCATTACTGGAACCAACTTTCATTTTCATGGCCTCCTTAGATCCCCCACCTGCATATGCAGAAGAAAGGGTATAGGCTATCTCTGCCAGGTGACTCTCTTGGAAATGACTCTAAGGTACACTGAGACTTGGGGAGCTACCTTGAGAGACCTAAGCTCATGGAAACTTCTTCATCTTCCTTCCTAGGGGCTGTGCCTGGTTCTGGGATGTGGTGGTGAGCAAAGCTAGTATAGCCCTATTTTCTAGGAGCTAGGGGTCTAGTGGAAGAGACTGATGTTAATGACACACAAACCAAAATACTACTGAAGAAGTAGGACTATAAGCGATAAGAAATAGTGCCCTGAGAAAGTGATACTGAAGTGGGGATGTGTGTGCCTGTGACTGAGGGATGAGTAGGAGTCAAGTATGCGGGTAAGTAGAGAAGCAAGGGGCTTGAGCCTTCCAGGTAGGAGGAATGACACATGCAAAAGCCCTGAGGGTCATGTTCAAAAAGGCAGAGTGTTCCCTTTTCAGTGGAAGATAGACCAGAAGCATGAATGGGAGCAAAGGGGCATGTTCTGACAATAGTGTACCCAGCCTGCTTCCAGCCAGGACATCTTCCTGCTGCCATTACTGGGGCTGGTTGTTCTGAGGCTCCACCTCCCCTTTCTCCTCTATAACCACTCCCTGGCTTTTTCTTTTGCTTTTTTTCTTTTCTTTCTTCTTTTTATTTTTTTTTTTTTTTGAGCTGGAGTCTCACTTTGTTACCCTCAATAGAATGCTCTGGTGTCACAGCTCAGAGCAACCTCAAACTCTTGGACTTAAGTGATTCTCTTGCCTTGGCCTCCCAAGTAGCTGGACTAAGGGCACCTGCCACAATGCCTGGCTGGTTTTTTTTTGTTGTTGTTGTTGTTGCCCTTATCATTGTTGTTCAGCTGGCCCAAGCGGGATTCAAACCCTCTAGCCTCGCTGCATGTGGCCAGTGCCATAACCGCTGTGTGATAGGTGCCAAGCTGACACCTGGGTATTTTTTGTTGTAGCTGTCATTGTTGTTTGTTTGGCAGGCCCGGGATGGGTTCTAACCTGTCAGGCCTAGTGTATATGGCCAGTGCCCTAGCCGCTGAGCTACAGGCACTGAGCCCTCCCTGGCTTTTTATTCTGGGCTCCAATAGTAGCTGAGCCCACTATTTCTTCCTGCTTTTGGGCTGTTTGTCTGCCACTGTGGGAAGGCACCCAAACAGTTGATGGCTCTGAGAAGAAAGAGAGAGGTGGCAGCAGTACTTTTTAAGACATGGTTTTTGGATGCATAGTCAAGTTCCTGTCTCTTTCCCAGGGGTCACCAGGAGTAGAAGCACTGTTAGGGTTGACAGCTGGCTGGAGGTTACTACATCAGGTTCTTCTACTAAGTGGAAAGCTCACTGCTCATCCTCAGGGGTCATCTACAGGATCTCTGCTTTTGGCCAGCATGTGAAAGTGTCCCTGTAAAACCTCTTCCGCATGCAGCCTTTTGGACTCTATCTTAAACCCTGAAGAAATTGATTCGAGTGAGACAGAGAAGGCCAGGTGGGCCAGGGTGACTGCCTGAGTGCATGCTCCAAAGAGTGGAGGATGGCTTCTGTGCATGATTCTTTGCTTGTCTGGGAAGAGGAGGACATATTGCAGCAGTTGGGGCCTCAAACTTTCTTTATTCCCTATTGAGGTCCTGGTTGCTGGTCCCACACTGTCTTCCGTGAATATACTCTTACTGTTGCTATAACAAAGTACCTGATACTAGGTAATTTACAAGGAACAGAAATTTAATTTCTTACCTTTCTGGTGGATGGACAGCCAAGATCAAGGCACTAGCAGGTTTGGTGTCTGGTGAGGGCCAAGTGTCTGCTTCCAAGATGGTGCCTTATTGCTGCATCCTCTGAAAGGGGCAAATGCTGTGTCCTCATGTGGCAGGAGACACAGAAGGGCAAAGGAGGGCCTTGCTAGTTCTTTCCACCTCTTTTATAAAGTTGCTAGTCTTATTCACAAGGTCTCTGCCTTCATGGCTTAATCACCTTTCAAGGCCCTACCTCTTAATATTATCACATTAGGATTTAAGTTCAAGCATAAATTTTGGAAGGGACACAAACATTCAAACCATAGTAGTCCAAAAGCTTGATGCAGGGGGTAGGTGCAAGGAAGATCTTGCTTCTGCCTTTTCTCATGGCAAAGCAGTGCTAAGCAGCTATCAACAGCATTGAGGCTCCCTCACCAGACTTCTCAAGGACAAGAACTCTGTGTTGGTGGTGTCCGTAGCTCAATGGGTAGGGCACCGGCCACATACACCGAGGCTGGTGGGTTGGAACCTTGCCTGGGCCAGCTAAAACAACAATGGCAACCACAACAAAAGAATAGCAGGGGATTGTGGTGGGCACCTGTAGTCCCAGCTACTTGGGAGGCTGAGGCAAAAGAATCACTTAAGCGTAAGAGTTGGAGGTTGCTGTGAGCTGTGATGCCACAGCACTCTACCTATGGCAACAGCTTGAGACTCTGTCTCAAGAACAATAATAACAAAACCTCTGTATTACCCATCAAGAAACACTGGGAAGGGCTCAGCACCCGTTACTCAGTGGTTAGGACGCCAGCCATGTACAGCCCCAGGCTCAACCCCCTGGCTGGGCCTGCTAAAAACAACAATGACAATTGCAATAACAACAACACAAAAAATAGCTAGGCGTTGTGGCAGGTGCCTGTAGTTCCAGCTACTTGGGAGGCTGAGGCAAGAGAATCACTTAAGCCCAAGAGTTTGAGGTTGCTATGAGCTGTGACGCCACAGAACTCTATCAATGGCAACATAGTGAGACCCTGTCTTAAAAAAAAGAAAAGAAAGAAACACTGGGAAGGGATAGGGCTTAGAGTCAGCCATAGTGAATTATGACCTCCCTGTGGAGAAGCTTTAGCAGTTTGCAGGCTCAGGTGTTTCTCTTGGAGTTGGAGGCTTGGTCTATCCTTGCTGGGGCCTTTCCCTAAGGACACTGCCCACTCCCTCCTTTCTAAGCAAGTATGCACCAAGGGTAACCTGAAACAAGCCAGGTATTCCTCATTAGCTATACCAGCCTGTCATAGTTTAGCTGCCAGACAGACCTCTTAAAACCCCCGCAGAATAAACCACACTTTTGAGAGGCCAAGGCCAAACCTCCAGACAGATGTATCAAAAACCCTCAGTGCTGATTCCATTGGTCTGGCTGAGTTCACAAAGAAGGAGAGATATGTAAGTGAGATACTGGAGGGGCACTGAGAGTGGCACCAGGCAAGAAAGCCTGTAAGAGGTAGCTTTTCTCAGGTGACAGTGACACTACTGACCATAGTATGGTATGGTTGCTTAGCATGACTAGAACATGGGGAGTGAATGTACTGTATTTCCATTCCAGATTAGGTAATAGGGGCCCTGGGATACTGAGTGCCCAGTATGGAAGGGCATGGTGGGGGCCCCAAGAGTGGCAATGTTTAAAAAGATTTCTGGAATTTTTTCTTTTGGCTTAAATTTAAAAAAAAATTATAGGCTCGACACCTATGGCTCAAGCGGCTAGAGCCCCAGCCACATACACCTGAGCTGGCAGGTTCGAATCCAGCCTGGGCCCACCAAACAACAATGATCGATGCAACCAAAAAATAGCCGGGCATTGTGGTGGGCGGGAGGTGGAGGCAGGAGACTCGCTTGAGCCCAGGAGTTGTAGGTTGCTGTGAACCATGATGCCACAGCACTCTACCCAGGGTAACAGGTTGAGGCTCTGTCTCCAAAAAAAAAAAAAAATTATACAAGTAAGACACAAACATGTTCTTTGATTTAAATAATTCAGCATATACTGAGTAAAACTTCTACTTCTTCCTTTTCTAGCACTATTACTTTTCTGTACATGTTTCTAAGATCTTTCCCAGGGCATTTATAGCCATGAATCTATTGTGTATATACACACATATAGTTTTTTGAAGAAATGGGATCATGTTAAATACATTGCTTTGTACTTTGCTTTTTTCACTGAACAATATAGGAGAAGCTTCTCCCCACTCTCCCATGTTTCAAAGTTTCAAAGGATTAGTGTTTTGGCCCTGATAACTTTGTCACTTTATCCCTTCTTTATTTATTTTTTTTGAGACAGAGTCTCACTCTGTTGCCCAGGCTGAAGTGCCATGGCACCATAGCTCACAGCAACATCAAACTCCTGGGTTCCATTGATCCTCCTGCTCAGTCTCCTGAGAAGTTGGGACTACAGGCATGAGCCACTGTGTGCCTGGCCACTTTATTCCTTCATGAATTGAAGCAATCCATGATGGCTTTTGGGTGCTGTTGACTACTCCTGTGTCTCAGTGAATCTCCAGGCAAGCCACTGCCTTTGGATTCCAGAGAGCTTCTAGACTCTTGTTTCTGTTTCTTGCCAGGGCCCTTTCCCAGATGCAGGGGTCCCTGGGAATTTATTCTTTTCTTCCCTGGCATGAAGTGTCAATTTACTTTTCTAATTCATACCTTCACACCTGAGCAATCTGCCTTGCTCACATTCACAATCATCAGAGCAGAAGACTGTTCGTATAGGTTCACTGGGAGCAGGGCTATTTGCAGCAGGTTCACTGGGAGCAGGGCTTTGGTGTTTGGAGTTTGAAATTTTTTTGTAGTATAGCCAGCTCCACCTTGGATCAGACCTGCTCCCCAGGGCAGGATAATACTTGGGGTCATTCATTCGTTCAACAAAAGTTTTTGAGCACCTACTGCATGCACAGCTCACAGCAACCTCAAACTCTTACTGCTTACTTTTTTGGTGACCTTAAGCTGCTTTGTTTCTTATATTTTCTCAGGAAAAAATGGAAATGATAAGAATACCTACCTGTGTGGTTTTCAGGCAATTGGTTATGTAAAGGAAGAGCCTGGCACACAGTGAGCTGAAAACAGCAGCTGGTGTGTGTGGGGGGTGTTACTGTTCTGACTCTCAGCAATGAAAGGCATTGAAATCATTACCTGTTTCATAGCTAAGTTTTGGTTTTGTTTTCCATTTTCTTTGAGACAGAGTCTCACTTCATCACCCCCAGTAGAGTTCTGTGGCTTCATAGCTCACAGCTATGGTGAGCTGAAACCTCAAACTCTTGGGCTTAAGTGATTCTCTTGACTCAGGCTCCCAAGTAACTGGGACTACGGGCGCCCACCACAACACTTGGCTTTTTTTTTTTGGTTGCTGTTGTCATTGTTGTTTTAGTTGGCCCGGGCTGGGCTCAAACCCACCATCCCCAGTGTTTGTGGCCAGCACCCTAAACACTGAGCTACAGGTGCCGTCTTGTTTTTCATTTTTAATATCATGTTTCATTTTCTAATTTTGTGAATGCTTAATACTTTAGCACAGCAGTAGATGCTTACAATTTTAAAGTGTATATTGTATATTTTAACATATTTTTGAGATATATTCACATATCATAAAATTCACCCATTGAAGTGGTTTTTAGAACATTTAGAATTGTATAACCAAAGCCACAATCTAAACATCACCCCCAAAAGAAACCTAATACCCATCAGCTGTCACTTTCTATTCTTCCTCCCTCCGTCTACCCTTCAGGCCTAGGTAATGACTAATTTCTCTACCTCTGTACTTTTGTTATTTCTGACATTTTGCATAAATGGAATCATGCGATATATGTTTTTTTGGCTCTGATTTCTTTAACTTAGCATGCTTTCTAAAGCTCACCCATGATGTAGCTTATATCAGTACTTTGTTCCTTTATATTGTCCAATAATATTTCATTGTATGACTGTACTATACTTTATCCATTCATCAGTAAGTACGATTGAGATTAGGTATGGGTTTTTTATTTTTTAATTTTTTAAAAATTTTTTTATTAGATCATAATTGTGTACATTAATTCTATCATAGGATACAGTGTGTTGCTTCCATATACAGTTTGAAAAACTATCATCCAACTGGCTAACATAGGCATCGTGTCTTTCTCATAATTGTTATATTAAGACATTTATATTCTTAATGTACATAGTTACCATTCAATAAAAAAAAACAATAACGAAAAAAAAAAGACATTTATATTCGACCTTTAGACAAATTCACATGTACCCTAATAGGATAAATCATAGATGTGATCCCCACAATATCATTCTCTTCACCCATCCTCTCCCCCTCCACCTCCCTCTCCCCTTCCAACTTTTATATCTTACAACATATGGTAGAAGATACTAAAAGGAGAAAAACTTGTAAGAAAAATAAAAATATGTTACCTGTCCATTTTAGTCCTGGGCTGACTTCTATGAAAGTATTTAAAACAATAAATAAAAAGAAGTTTTTTAACAAATGCAGAAAGGAAGCATGTGACAAAATTCAACACTCATTGATTACTTTCTAAAAACTCTTAGCAAACCAGAAAGAATAATTCCCCCAATGTTGTGGAAACTTGAAGCAAACCTCACGATTAATGACAAACATTAAAATCTTTTTCTTTGAAATAGGGAATAAGGCATAAATGCCTGCTGCCACAACTGCTTATTCAACATTGTTCCAGAAGTTCTAGGCAGAGAAGTAAGGCAAGAAAAAGAAATAAAAGGACAAGAACTGGAAATGTAAAAGTCAGAATAGTGCTTACCTCTAAAGGGAAGGAAGAAGCAGTATTCAGAAGTGATAGCTAAGGTGAACTCATGATGCTCACGTTACAACTTTTGTTGGACTTTACATCTGTGTTATGTGACTTCTCCGTATGTGTACAGATCCTCCTACACTTAATAAGGTAGTATATGGATAAACACATCATAAACTGAAAGTATTGGAAGTTGAGTGTTATGATGGGATGGACAGTATAAAGTGGACCCTGCTGTGCCCTACGGCAGGACTTTCTCATTGCTTCATGCACCAGCAGCACTCTTCAGCATGCTATTAAGAATTTTTTTTTTTTTTTTTTTGCGGTTTTTTTGGCCGAGTCTGGGTTTGAACCTGCCACCTCCAGTATATGGGGCCAGCACCCGACTCCTTTGAGCCACAGGCACCGCCCCATGCTATTAAGATTTTGAAACAAAATCAATGTTTATCCACATCTCACAGATGTAATTGATAATGAGGAAAAATATAGTCACTGTGTGGATTGACTAAAGCAAACAGAAAGTTTGCAGACTTCTCATGTTGCCAAGGAGCTATATCATGTTTCCCTGAACAAAGCAAACAGAAAAAGGAGACACACACTGCCCTCCCTAGAATTACCAGCTTCTCCAAAACAACTGTTTCTGTGGCCGTCAAGTATTTAACTATCCTTCCTGTCGCGGGGACAGGATGGTTAAAAACATGATACTTTGGCTCTGCCAACTGCATACACTTGCTTATGACTCTTGGGTGAAGGGGGGTCCAAAGAGATAGAAGCAGGAAGTAGAAGATGGTTTCCAGAGGCAGGGATAGGAAGTGGAGGAAATGTCAGTCAAATGATACAAAATTTCAATTTGCCAAGAGAAATTAGTTCAAGAGATTTAGTGTAAAATTTGGTCACTATAGTTTATAACCAAATGGTCACTATAGTTTATAACCAAATGCATTTGCTGAGGGTACATTTTAAGTGTTTTACCACAAACAAAATTATGTGTAAGGAAATACATATGTTAATTGGCTCAATTTAACCATGCCATGAAGTATACACATTTCAAAGCATCATGTTGTTCACCACAAATATAGATATCTTTTGTCAATTTAATTTAATTTTAATTTAAAAATAAACAGTTTAATCCTTCAGCCTTGAACGAAAAAGTACTGTAAAAGCAGAATGATCTTAAAAAACTTAAAAGACATTTGCAATTCATATATTATGTTAGATTTATGGTGGTGATTTATATTCTCCCCAGGGTGTGGGGAAAGGAAACACTGAAATCTTAAGGACAGGAGGAAAATAACCCATATGTCCACTTGCCAATCATAAGTTATATATACTTTTCCCTTGTGCTCAAAATTCAGAATTTTTTGTACCCATTACATCTTTATTTCTGTAGAAATAATTTCAATTTCTTCTCCTCTTAAAAAAAAGGAAAAAGAAAGATCATCTTACTCTCTTAACCACAATATAGTAGAGTAGGGGATCCAAAAACTTCTGTTTATGGCATTAATTTCTTGACATCCTGTCCCCTTCCGGGAGTCTAAGGTTTAAAGACTGGATGAGTTGATACTCAAGGTTTTCCTGTTCCAATTAAGTTTTCCTATTCCAATTAGTAATACTTGTAATTATTTCAAACAGAGAACTTGGTCTTCTTGTCTTCAAATTTAAAAACAAAGAAAAGGAAAGAAGGGGGAGGAAGAGAGGAAGAATAAAGAAAGGCAGGAAGACAAGGAGGGAGGGAAAAGGAAAGAAGAGAAACCCCACCTTGTCTCTGTAGGAGGACAGACTAGTCTCTGATGCAATAAAAGTCAAAATCGCAGAGCTCAGCAGTTTATTTTGTGGCCACCTGGTGCTTTTGTTCTGGGTTGCAGCACAGAGGCCTCCTCCACACTGTCATTCAGGAATGCTGGCTGACGGAGATCCCCAATCTTGAAATTGTTACATCTGAAACACACAGCTCTTCAGCCACAGCCACAGGGGAGGAGGGTGTGATGGTTTCAACCAGTGATAAATGCCTCAGCTCAAAAGAGACACACCCGTCAGTCCGGGTCACAGCCCACGATCTTGCCCCATCTCATGGCCTTCCTAACCTAGGTGAGTAGGAAGATTTGTCTTCCTGTGTCTAGAATGAAAGAACTGGATATTGATAAACTTGAGTTAAATCTTCCACATTACAGTAAAATTAATAATAATAAAAACATAAAGACTTGCAGTGTCTGGTAAGACAGTTTATTATTTGAATTCAAATTCCTCCTGAAAACAATGAAAAATACAAATGTTTTTAATTTATTTTTTTCATTAAATGATAGCTGTGTACATTAGTGCAATTATGGGGTACAGTGCGGTGTTTTCATATACAATTTAAAATATTTTCATCATCATATAGAAGTAACACACTGTATCCTATGAGAGAATTAATGTACACAATTATGATCTAATAAAAAAATAAAATATTTTCATCAAACTGGTTAACATACCCTTTATGTCATTTTCTTAGTTATTGTGTTAAGATGTTTATATTCTACTCTTAGAAAGATTCACTTATACCCTCATAAGATAAACCAGAGAAGTGATCCCTCCAATCACCCTCACAACATCCATTTCCCCCCCACCCTCTCCCTCCCCCCTCCCCTCTCCCTCCCCCCTCTCCATAGTCTTAGGCTATAATTAGGTTATAGCTTTCATATGAAAAGCTATTCGATGGGCACTTGGGCTTCTTCCATGACCTGGCAATTATGTATTGGGCTGCAATAAACATTCTGATACAAATATTTTTGTTGTAATGTGGGTTTTGGTCTTCTGGATATATACCTAATAAAGGAATTGCAGGATCAAATGACAGGTCTATTTTTAGATCTCTAAGTGTTCTCCAGACGTCTTTCCAAAAGGAACATATTAGTTTACATTCCCACCAGCACTGTAGAAGTGCTCCCTTTTCTCCACATCCATGCCAGCATCTCTGGTTTGGGGATTTTGTGATATGGGCTAATCTTACTCCAGTTACTAATCTAACTGGAGTTAGATGATATCTCAAAGTAGTTTTGATTTGCATTTCTCTAATGATTAAGGCTGGTGAGCATTTTTTCATATATCTGTAGGCCATGCACTGATCTTCTTTTGAGAAATTTCTCTTCAAGTCCCTTGCCCACCCTGAGACGGGATCACTCGTTCTCTTCTTGCTAATACGTTTGAGTTCTCTGTTGATTCTGGTTATTAAACCTTTGTCAGAGACATAACCTGAAAAAATCTTCTCCCATTCTGAGGGCTGTCTGCTTGCTTTACGTACTGTGTTCTTGGCTGTGCAGAAGCTTTGTAGTTTGATCAGGTCCCAATAGTATATTTTTGATGTTGCTTCAATTACCTGGGGGATCCTCCTCATAAAATTTTCACCCAGGCTGATTTCTTCAAGTGTTTTCCCTACATTTTCTTCTAGTATTTTTATGGTTTCATGTCTTAAGTTTAAATCTTTAATCCAGTGAGAGTCTATCTTAGTTAATGGTGAAAGGTGTGGGTCTAGTTTTAGTCTTCTACAGGTTAGCCAACCAGTTAACCCAGCACCATTTGTTAAATACGGAATCCTTTCCCCACTCAATGTTTTTAATTGGCTTGTCAAACATCAGGTAACAGTAAGTAGCTGGATTCATCTTTTGGCTCTCTATTCTATTCCATACATCTACCTCTCTGTTTTTGTGTCAATACGATGCTGTTATTGATTTATAGTATAGTCTGAGGTCTGGTAACGTGATTCCTCCTGTTTTGTTTTTATTTCTGAGTAATATCTTTGATATTCGAGGTTTTTTCTGATTCCATACAAAATGAAGTATTATTTTTTCTAGATCTTTAAGGTATGACAGTGGAGCTTTAATAGATGATTGCATTAAAATTATATATTGCTTTGGGTAGTAGGGACATTTTAACAATGTTGATCTTCCCAGCCATGAGTATGGTATGTTTTTCCATTTGTTAATATTGTCAGCTATTTCTTTTCTTAGGGTTTCATAGTTCTCTTTATAGAGATCTTTTGCATCCTTTGTTAGGTAAACTCCCAAATATTTCATCTTTTTGGCTATGAACGGAATAGATTCCCTTGACTGTTTTTTTGGCTTGGCTGCTGTTGGTATATATAAAGGCTACCGATTTATGAGTATTGATTTTGTAACCTGAGATGCTGCTGTATTCCTTGATCACTTCTAAGAGTTCAGTAGTAGAATCCCTGGTATCTTCCAGATATACAATCATATCATCTGTGAAGAGTGAAAGTTTAGTCTCTTCTGCCCTGATATGGATACCCTTGACCACTTTTTCTTCCCTGATTGCAATGGCTAAAACTTCCATTACAATGTTAAACAGCAACGGAGACAATGGGCAACCTTGCTTCGTTCCTGATCTGGGTGGAAATGATTTCGGCCTCTATCAGTTTAACAAATGTCCCTTCTATACCAATTTTCTTAAGTGTTCTGATCATAAAGGGATGTTGGATATTATCAAAATCTTTTTCTGCATCAATTGAAAGAATCATACAGTCTTTGTTTTTTAATTTGTTTATGTGATGAATTATATTTATACATTTATGTATGTTGAACCATTCTTGAGATCCTGGAATAAAACCCACTTGGTCATGGTGTATAATTTGTTTGATGTGTTGCTGGATTTTGTTTGTTAGGATTGTGTTGAGTATTTTTTCATCAATATTCATTAGTGATATTGGTCTATAACTTTCTTTTCTTGTCGGGTGTTTTCCTGGTTTGGGGATCAAGGTGATGTTTGCTTCTTAGAATGTGTTGAGTAGTATTCCGTCTTTTTCTATTTTTTGGAAAAGATTGAGTAATTTAGGTACCAGTTCCTCTTTAAAGGTTTGATAGAATTCTGAAACCATCTGGTCCTGGGCTTTTCTTTTTAGGGAGATTTTGTATAGTTGATGCTTTTTCAGAACTTGATATAGGTCTGTTCAACATTTCCACTTCATTCTGGCGCTGTCTTAGGAGATGTCATGCTTCCAAGTATTGGTTGATTTCCTTCATATTTTCATATATCTGGGAATAAAGTTTCTTATAATATTCATTAAGGATTTTTTGAATTTCTAAAGGGTCTGTTGTTATTTCATCTTTACCATTTCTGATTGATGAGGTCAGAGATTTTACTCTTTTTTTCTTGGTTAGCCTGGGCAAAGGTTTATCTATTTTATTGACCTTTTCAAAAAACCAACTTTTTGATCTATTGTATAATTCTTTTGTTTTCAATTTCATTTAATTCTGCTCTAACTTTGGTCATTTCTTTTCTTCTGCTGGATTTGGGACTGGAATGTTCTTCCTTTTCCAACTGCTTGAGATGTCCCATTAAGTTGTTCACTTCCTCTCTTTCCATTCTCTTGAGGAAGGCTTGCAATGCTATAAATTTCCCTCTTAGGACTGCCTTTGCCATATCCCAGAGGTTCTGATAACTCGTGTCATCATTATCATTTTGTTCTAATAATTTGGTAATTTCCTTCTTGATCTCATCTCTGACCCATCTATCATTCAGCATAAGGTTATCTAGCTTCCATGTTTTTGTATGAGACTGCAAATTCCTGTTGTTACTGAGTTCTGCTTTTATTCCATGATGGTCTGAGAAGATGCATGGAATAATTTCTATTCTTTTAAATTTACTGAGGTTAGACTTGTGACCTAAGATGTGATCGATTTTTAAGTATGTTCCATGGACTGATGAGAAAAATGTGTATTCAATTTTTTTAGGATGAAACAGTTATCCTAATACTCTTCCCCTTGTAGGTTATGGTTTTCTTATGTGTAACTGCTTTCAGAATTTTCTTTTTCATATTGCCTTTAGTGAAGTTTAATTTGATGTGTCCAAGCAATGTCTTATACGAGTTGAGTCGTACTGGGGTTCTGAAATTATGTGATATCTGAATTTCAGAATCTCTTGGCATGTCTGGAAAGTTCTCTTTCATAATTTCATGAAGAAGAGCCTCTGTGTTTTGTGAAGCAACTTTATTGCCTTCATGGATTCCTATAAGGTGAATATTAGTTTTATTCAAATTATCCCAGAGCTCTCTGAGATCCATGTTTGCTCTCCATTACTTTTCATCTTTGCACTCTTGGGCTTGTTCAAAAGGTTTGTCTTCAATATCAGAGATCCTTTCTTCTGCCTGTTGCACTCTGTTACAGAGGGATTCCACTGTGTCTTTCAGATCCTTGAGGGCTGCAAACTCTTGCCTCAATGTTTCAAAATCTTTGGTCATTTTATCTTTGAACTCGTTGAATTCTTGAGACATCTTTTGAATAATTTCTTGAGATATCTTTTGAACAATTTCTTGAAATTCTAATTCCCTCCTTTCTTCCATTCTGTTAATCTTATCTGCTATCCAAATTCTGAACTTGATTTCTAACATCTTAGCCATCTGTTTATGGATGGGGTCTTCAATTGCATCTGCCCATTTTTCTTGGGGAAGTTGATCTACTCTGGTTATTCAAGTTGCCAGAGTTTTTCTGCTGATTCCACCCCATGCTGAGTTTACACTGTTTGGAGACCTTATCAGAACTATTCAGTCAGTGGCTGCCACAGAGAAGGTGCTGGCTTCTCAGCTTCTTCTGGTTGCCCAGAGAAACAGGGCGTGTCTGTTGTCTTCTCCCAGTTCTCCGGTGCTGGGGTGACTGGGGTGACTGGGGGGCAGGGGAATGGCAGCAGCTCTGTGGGAATGTGCCAGCCAGATCAGACCTCATTCTGCCATCAGGCAACTGGGGGGCAGGGGAATGGCAGCAGTGGCACAGGCACTCATGTGGCCTGATCAGTCCTAGTTTGGCCCCACCAGGGTGGGGGGGGTGCATGGGAATGGTAGCAGCCAGATCAGTCCTAGTTTGGCCCCACCGGGGCAACCCCAGGGCAGGGGAAAGGCAGCAGCCACTTGGGGAATGGGCAGCTGCAGGGCCGAGACAGTGCACTTGGTCCCACGGGTGAGAGGATGCTATTCTTGAGCCTCCTCTCACTGTCTATGCAGGGAAGGGGGGAAGGGTAGACTGGAGATTCAAAATGGCAGTGGAAACTTTAGTTCAATTTTTCTGCCTGGTGAGAGGGTGTTCGGAATCTCAGCAGGGTCCCTCTAGGGGAGTAGACCTCATTGCCCTTAGCTCTCACATGTGGGGTGAGATAATAGGTCCTCATTTCATCTCTCACCTGTAGGAAGCTTAGAGGAGCAGATGAAGAGAAAAACACAGCTGTCTTGGGGGAGGAGATGGACACTTTTCCTTTGAGATGTCCCATATACCTGTAAGTTGCACTCCAGGAGTCGCAGCTTGCCTCAGCAGAGGTGTCCTGCAGGTATGACTTCTCTCTCAGCTGGGCTCCTAGTCTTCAACTTTGCTGGGTGTTTTCTGGACTTTATCCTTCCCTCTGAATGGGAGCTTCTGTTGGAGGCTGGTACTTGTCAGCCACCTTGCCCCCACCCTCCCGAAAAATACAACTTTAAAAATATTTTCTGGAAAGCGTCAAAGAACTGACAAGATACTGCAGAATTACTAAGCCAAAACTGAAGGTAAAACAATAATCTGGAAAAAGAGGTATTCCCCAAAGTTGCTTTTTCTTCCAGGGCAATTGCCAAGCGTGAACATTTTGAATTATCGTGTTTATAGCCTTACAGGAAGAATGGGCTGAAAATTCAGCCATAGGGAGGGTGTCCAGGACTCATCCTGTCACTTTCCTGCTCAAACATTGTCAACCACATTAAATTTGAACTCCTAATGGCCCAGAAGCATCTCATCCCTTCTCATCCTAACAATTCCAACCTGTCCCAACTATCATCTCTATGCTAGTAAGGCCACAGTCTCTATTTGGGCCCCACATATTATGGTCATTTCCATCCCCATGCTTGTGTTGTTCATATATCCTGAATGATCTGCCAGTTCCATTTTGGACACCTATCCCACTCTGTTCCCCTAGAAAACCTCTCCCTCTTTTTCCTATGTTTATACAATCATTCTTTCCCTTTATATAATCATTCTTTCATTCTCCCTTCTGTATCAGAGGAGCTCCTTATAGTAGTTTGGTAAAAATTGAAGCATAATTGACATACTTTAACCTGTGTATACTTAAAGTTCATGATTAGGTAAGTTTTCACACATGCATACACTTGGGCAGTCATCATCAAAATCATGACATACACATAGCCATCTCCCCTTAATGTTTTTCCAGTCTTTTATAATCACTACTGGCTACGAATAAAAAAATGTGAGCTGCCTTGAATGAATGAGGGACAATGCCACAGCCAAATTTATTCACTCTAGACCCTTCTCAGGGGATCAGGCCAAGGCTAGAGACTTTACCTGAGATCACATCCTTGCTGGGCTCTGTCCCTTCTCACTGCTGCTCCCCTACCTTCCTAAGAGGATTTTCTAGAGAGCACTCCCTCAGGAAATTGCAGCAGGCAGAATCTCTATCCCCACTATTGCCTTTAGTAACCCCAACCTAAAAAACCCTGTAACACTTAAGTAAGTACACTCAGTATTTAAAATTCTAAAGCTCAGGTACTTGATAAAAGAGAGGGCTCTGGCTCAACACTGTCTGGATTCCAATCCCAGATCACTGCTTCCCAGCTGTGTGGCCTTAAGCAATTCAGTGAGTCGCTGTGCCCTGGTTTCCTCATTTGAAAATTAAGATAGGTAAGTGTCCCTGTGTAATATACACATGCAGGCATGTGAACACACACACAATCCCACCTGGCTCAGATGTGTTAACCAGCAAGATCATTTGCCAATAAAAAAAAAAAAAGAAATGTGACCAACTACACAACCACTGACTCCAAACTTAAACTTTTCCAAAAAAGTTTATATATTCCAGAGAATATAAAATAAGGTATCATGTTCCAACTCATTTTATGGGGCTTGTTAAATCTAATGTCAAAGCTAGACAGAGTTTAAGAAGGGGAAACTCTAGGCCAATCTCATTTACAAGTACAAATGCAAAGCATCATAATTAACATATAAGTCCTGATGTTTTTCTTTTAGATTTTAGGATGTATGCTATGAAATAAGAATCCGATTTCACTTTTGTTTCACATTGGAATAATTTATCCCAGCATCATTTATTAATCTGCGAGGAGACTTCTATCATACCTAAAATTCCATCTATATGAGGTCTTGTTCTAGGCCCTCTACTCTGTTTGGGAGGAGGAGGTCAGTTCGTCTATTATTACATTTTATCACACTATTTTAATTCTTATAACCTAAAAAAATCTTGTCTTCTTATACCATAATCCTCTCAATCTTGTTATTATTCTTCAAAATTGTCTTAGCTATTTTCAGCTTTTTGTTCTCCCATATGAATTATAGAATCCTTTCTTCATTCTTTTTAGGTTTGGGGGTTTTTTCATTTGTTTGTTTTATTTTTTTGAGACATATCTCCCTCTGTTGCCCAGGCTAGAGTGCTGTAGTGTTATCATAGCTCACAGCAACCTCACACTCCTGGGCTCAATCAATTCTCCTGAGTCAGCCTCCTGAGCAGCTGGGACTACAGGTGCCCACCTCAATGCCTGGCTAATTTTTCTATTTTTAGTAGAGATGGGTCTCGATCTTGCTCAGGCTGTTCTCAAACTCCTGAGCTCCAATCATTGTCTCACCTTGGCCTCCTAGAATGTTAGGATTACAGGTGTAGCCTCTGTGCCCATCTCCTTTCATAATCCTTAATGAAAAATCTCATGAGTATTTTCATTATAATCACTTTAAGGAAAATCTAGTTTTGCTACCTATCAGCAATATCTGATTATATAGGAAAGACTGTCATATGCACAATAGCAACAAAAATATATAAAATAAGATGAAAAAGAAATGTATACAATCCCTATTTAAAAACTAAATACTTTAATGGGGGATTAAAATGAATTTGATTGGTATTTTAGAGCAACAATTTATATTAGGAGATTAAATATTTTAAAAATGTTCATTAGAACCAAAATAACTAAACAATGTTGTAGAATCCCAATAATAACCCCAGTACAATTTTACTACTTAATAAAATGATTGTTTAGGAAACAATTTGTCCAAAGAAGAAAATTGAGAGTGGCCTTGGCCCATGACTTGTGAAAGTGAGTTAAAACTCTACAGTAATTAAAACAGAGTGCTGTGATACTGGTACAGAAAGACAAATTCGTCAATAGAATATTATAGAATGAAACGAATGGGATGGGATGGGGGAGTTCAGAAATAGACTTGAGAATTTAAAAATTAAGAATTTAGCATATTATAAAGATGACATTTCAAATCAATGACTGATATAAGGATGTATTTGATTTTAAGTAGTTTAAACAATACAAGAATGTGTTATCTCACATAATGGAAGGTCCAGAGATGGTGTGGCCCCAGTGTCATCTGGCCCCAAGTCCTTTTCTCCACTCTTCTGGCTCTGCCCTCCTCTGCTTTATTCTTAGACACCATTTTCCTTTGTCAGAAGAAGATTGTCACACCACATAACAAATAAACAGATATGTTTATTTGGTCACGTCCAGCAGAAAGAAGAGAAAAACCTTTCCTTTAGTCAGGGTATGAACGTCCTTTTCTTCAGTCTAATTGGTCTGACATAGGTCACATACCTATACCACATCAAAGACCTTGACAAGGGAAAAGCCATGTTCTGTTTGGCTTATGCTGGATCCCTTAACCAATCCCTGGTAAGGAGAATGGGATCACCACAACCAACTCAGACCAATCAGCACTTTCCTTTGAGCTAGGGTTGGAGTCAGCTTCCCTTGAGTCAAATGGGTTCTCAAAGATATAGGGTGGCTACATGATAAAGTCAGGATCTGATAAGAATTAGGAGAACTGAGTAGGCAACCAACAATGTAAAAGGATTAAATACTTATTAAATGTATGGAATAATACAAAATTATTTTTTTTACTCAAAGAATTTGTTTTATTATATCATATGGGCTGGGATTGATGAGCAGATGTAATGACATGGTCAGTATTGCACGCCCATCCCAATGGCCATGAATGTGCCAAACATTCCACACTCTTCATCATGGTTTTCCCAATGCCACCCATCAGCTCCCAACCCCGCATTCCAATCCTGAGGAGGAAACCAAGATGGGGCCATTTGGGAACAAAAACACAGGGAAGAGTATTAACTGCCCCATTCAGTCTCCTAATGATGAGCAAAGCACTGGCACTCTGAATACGTTACTTGTCTGGATATTATCTTGTCCCACCTTAGTTCCGTAATGACAAGGAAAAGGGCCCAACAGTTATCTAGGTCATTTTTTCTTTTAATACAAATATCAACTTGCAGTCTGTGGGAAGCAACAGATGCAAAGTAAAGTATACAGGCAGGGAAACCAGCTTTTAGGGCTGGTTTGCCTCCAAGGTATGTATGTTTCAATAGAGACAGTTATCTTGCTGGTTTTCTGGTGTTAATGAGTTTGGAGTCAGGCCTGGGTGCAAGACCCATTCCTGCAATTTACAGTCTGTGTCAAATGTAAAATGGACATCCCAAGATTGCCTACAGGATTTTTTTTTTTTTTACAACAGTACAGTATTTAGCACGGTGGTTAATGTAAAGTTCTCAGTAAATTGTTAACAGTATGAGAGAATGAAAGTAGCAGCTTTTAGGCCGGACACAGCTGGCTTGTAAACCCAGCACCCTGGAAGGTGGAGGCAAGTGCATCACCTGAGTCTGATCTCAGGAGTTTGAGGTCAGCCTGAGCAAGAGAGACCCCATCTCTAAAAATAGCCTGGCATTGTGGTGGGTGCCTATTGTCCCCACTCCTAGGGAAGCTGAGGCAAGAGAATCACTTGAGCCCAAGAGTTTGCGGTTGCCGTGAGCTATGATGCGACAGCACTCTACCAAAGCAACAAGGTGAGACTGTGTCTCAAAAAAACAAACAAAAACAAAACAGGATTTAAATGTGAAAATGACCTTCAGAATGTAACGTTTATCTGAATTATCTCCACATCCTGTTTCCCAGGATAGTAAACCGCTCAACAAGTTTGTTTTGTTGCCCCTAATCGTGGGCGGTGCCTGTGGCTCAGTGGGTGGGGCGCCAGCCCCATATACCAAGGATAGTGGGTTTGAACCCGCCCCCGGCCAAACTGCAACATCAACAAAAAATAACATCAGTATTAAAAAGTTACTGAGCATTTAGTATGTTCCAGATAGTGTTTAAAGTCTGCTGATTACAGCTCTATAAGGTAGGTGTTAACTGTCTTCATACTACACCTAAGGAAACCCAGTATCTAACTTGCCTAAGTCACAGAACAAGTAGGTAAAGAGCCTGAAAGCACTTTTAAACTCAGATTAAACTGTGACGCTTCCAACCTGCCCTTGCAGACTGAAGGTGGGTAGGAAATGGGTCTCTCTCACTAAAGGACAGGCAGGGAAGTGGGAAAAAATCAGCTCCGTTCAGGGTCCCGATCGACTGGGGTGTGAGTGGGAAGGTCCAGTAGTCCTGCCCAGAGATCACCGCCCGACCCCCTCACCTGAGATAGGAAAAGGTCCTGAAGAGCTCCCCGAGCGCCAGGCCAACAGCACAACCCATCCCAAAGCACATCTTCATGAGATCGAAGCAGCTTGGCTGAGATTGTCCGTAGGGACCCACGGCCACTGGCATCTGCAGGGTGGGAGGGAAAGGGGAAAGTGGGCCCTGCTGCCAGTTCGGGAGTCCAGCGGGGACAGTGACGGCGGGTGGGCAGGGGCCCCAAGGGTTTGGGGAAAGTTAGGGAAGGAAAATCAGCGCATAGCCTACTCCTCCACCCTCTTCGTGTTCAGGCCCAGCGCTACACCAAAAAATTAATTTAAACCCTTATCTTTCACCATATGAGAAATGTTTTCTGCCCTAAATAGTAATATTCGTGATTCTGGGCCCATTGTGCCATGTGGACCTCTGCCAGAGGAGACAGAGGACTCCAGAAGGGTTGCCAGGTGGCCTTCTTTCATTAGGCTGTTTATTTAGGTAGGTTCATGTTATCAGGACCTTAACCTCTTCTGTGGTTTCATCCTTTTTCCTCTTCTCTTCCATTTCCCCCTAATCCTCATGCATAAGAATTACCCCCTTTTAGGGGTACAGGTGAATCTTTCTAAGAGTAGAATGTGAACGTTTTAAAGCAATAACTGAGAAAATGACAGAAGGCTGTGTTGACCAGTTTGATGGAAGTATTTCAGATTGCATGTGAAAACCCCACACTGTATCCCAGAAGTGCATTAATGTACATAGTTAACATTCAATAAAAAAAAAAAAAGAAAAGAAAAGAAAAAAAAAGAATTACCCCCTTCTCCAGTGAGCACCACTGGATTTTAACCCTGTGGTTAAAATCACAATCAGTCCCTCAGAATGAACCACAAGCTCACTGTCAAGCACCAAGTCCCGGTGATATTAGTCAGACTCTTTTACTGTGCTTCACTAATCAGATATTGTCACAACTGTAAAGCACTAATGTGCTTTCATTTCCTGAGATCCATTCCCTATTTTTAAAGTCCATCCAGGCAAACTGAAGTGTGATGCGGAGCCTACCTTTCTTCTGTGTACACATACGGTTTTGCAACTTGGACTCAAGGACACAGAGTACCATAAATTTCTCTACGTGGCCTTTAGATGTTAAGAAATGCTACATTTTTTTACTTGTCTAAATAAAATTAAAATGGATCTTTGGTCTGTCCCCTTTTAAAAATGATGTCAAAAATGTCCATCTCAGTTACTGTGGAATTCCCCTCTCTGTTCTGTGGAGGTCTTCAGCAGTTCACAGTGAAAGGTTTACATGATAGTACCCAGAGATTAATCTGTGATGGGAGTGGAGAAGTTTAGTTCAGCTTTATTGAAAGGGGAGATGACCCACCTGGGAAATACAAAGATGGAGTCCGTACCTGGGGGCTGTTAGAGACCCCTTTTATATGGGGCTCTAGGGGGTGGACACATTCCACAGCTTGTTTGGAAAGTTAGGGTCTTTTGGCAGGAACTTCTCAGGGGGTGGGCTAGCCAGATCCCTTGTGTCTTGTCTTAGGAGGACAGGAGGATGAGGAAGATGGGAAAGGGTTTGTATGTGGTTGCATTGGGCCCCCCTCAACACCCAGCATGCAGGTTCAGGAAGTGGTTGTATCTTCATGCTCATTAATAACCATGTTGATGTGTTCAATACCTAACTTGCAAGTTTTCGTCAAAGCAGAAGACTCAGATGCCTTCCTTCCATGCTTGACCCAGGCCCAGCCTACCAAGATGTACCATGAGCCTCTTTAAGGTTTTATACCAGAAGGGAGTAAGTTACACTCAAGGGGCATCAAACGTCTAAGTCTTTTATCAATCTTGGGAATTTGCTCTCTCCTTCCAAGGTTGGCCACTTTGGCCTGACCCCCATCATGTCTTTCACCTTCCCCACCATGTTCTTTTCCTCCTTATAATCCTTCCTCAAAAAACTTAGAACCAATATTTTCATCTTTTTCCTAAAGATAGAAGTTAAAGGAAAGACATGCTGAAGCTAGTCCTTTGTTTTTTTTAACTTACTTCATTTTAGTAGTCTAGGGGAGAACCTAAGGGTGAGGTGCGGAACTGCCTGAGGATGAGGGGTCTGGGTACAATTTGTAGCACAGAGCAAAGGAGTTTAAGAAACCAGTGAGACCCTCCAGCTAGTTCATTGTCACTTGCTGCCTTGCCCCTGAATGAGAACTAATGGAAATTGGTTTATATTAACACTCATAGACATTGGAAATAGGGCTCAAGGAAGGCTATCCAGCCACCAGCAGAAAGTTCCTACTACTAGATAGATAGTTCCTACTACTACCAGCCCATGGCCCTGGGGCAATCTGAGCAGCAGGGGGAAAGTACAGAAACTCACCCCTGGCAGTGGCAATGCACCTTCTTATTCATTGTACATCGTTTTTATAAACTGAGAGAGAGACCCTAGACTTGTTTAATTCAGATTTACTTCTTTAAATTATACAGTCATAAAATATTGGACGTTTTATAATTAGGCAGTCATGCCAAATTCATCGTAAGTAAAAAGTAATTTTTATAATTGAGATTTCACTGAGAAAACTAGGAAATACTGTTGAAGGATGCAATGTGTTTTTTATTGGCATATTATAAATATCTAGATAATTTCAGTACATGGATGTTGATTGTAATACATCTTTGAGCACACTGTCAGCATGAGACTAGGACGTAACACTGCAGAGAACTGGGCAAGGCAGCACACAGCATATCAGAAACACCAACACACGCAAAAGAGGAGGTCAGACACAACCTGCGTTTGCAAGGGACCATTTGATGAATTCTAAGAGAATTGACGATGGGCTATTTTGTTTAAAAAAATTTTTTTGGAATGTCTAGAAATTAAATGAAAGTTCCAGACTTTAAATTTTAAGCTCACATTCTGTAATATATTTTGATAAACAGTCCAGAGAATCTTAAGTAGATGAATTATGAAACTATAGTTTGCAGCTAACTACATATTGTAGTGACTCTAGGATTCCAAAAGGATGAACTAACCTCTGATCTAGAAAGCATGTTTGAATCTAAAATATACTTTTGAAAACATGTTCTTGTGAGGTTCACTGACATAGACAAAACTGCTTATTTATGCATAACTCATGGTAAAGTATTTTGGTTATTGTCCTAGTTTAGAACAGTCTAATCCAGCTGATGCATTGTCAGGGAGTGATGACAATGATAAGGGACTATCCTAATGACTGTCTAGGGAAAGGCCACTATGGAGGTCCTGGCTGACTTGTGCAGGCAATGCATTGCATGAGAGTGCCTGATGTTACACATTTATGCAGTGGACCAGCTATCTTGAATGAAAGGCTCATCCTGTTTGCTGTTTCGCCTAGCTAATTACTATAAATATACCACATTCACTACTTAGGATAAATTAGGCTTCCAAATCTTAGCTAAAGGTTTAAAAAAAATGCTCCTATGCAGTGCCTTGCTATCTCCACAGCTAGATACTACTAGCAGAAGTTAGTTTTAACTGACATGAACAACAGCTGGAAAAGTACTTAAAATGTGTAGAGTGCGTGTGCGTGTGCGTGTGCGTGCACACGTGTGTGCATTTAGTGAACTGCTGAGAACGATGGCTGTGTGTAGGATTCTGTCTTTAATGCATTGCAGAGTTGTTTCTTTGCCTGTGATTACATCTGCTTAGTAAGAACTGTTAATGATTAAATGGTTCTGAAAAGTGTAGGGTAATCTGCACCAAACCAAGTTAATGAGCTATAGATTTTCTCTAGTTTATGTGCTTTACTTCCCATTTTATTCCCTTCCTGCGAAGTATGAGACCATCAGCACTCAAGTTTGAGTATGTTTGCCAAGAATCCTAAAGGCTGGAGCTAGCATTGACCTTACCAAAGCACAACCAGAATTGATAAGTTACTGGGAGAGTCTGACTGGCCAACCAGCATCTACACCTCCATGTGACTTTCTTGTTCTTGAAGTATTTCTACCTTGTACAAAATAGTTCTAGCCCAGTGGAGAACATCTGGGATGATATGGCCCCCAGGAGACGTCTGGCCAAGTCTGGAGACATTTTTGGTTGTCAGGACTGAGGGGAAGGTGTTACTGCCATCTAGTTTGTGGAGGTCAAAGGTGCTGCTAAACATCCTGTGGCAAAGAACTACCTAGCCCTAAATGTCAATAAGGCTGAGGTTGAAAAAGAGCCTGCCCTAAAGGAATCACTTAAAAATAATCATTTTGTTTTGTTTATAACCATCCTTATCACTTTTGTTTGATTTCTAGTAATAGCATTTATAGAGATGGTGTAATATGTAGAGCTTAGATGGCAGGATTATTTTTTTACTCTATAAATGAGTTTAGAGATCAACATTTATAAAATCAGCAGTATCTCAAGGAGATACTTAAATTTTTCAGCTAGAATTTATTTCATTTTATGTAATGCATTGGCTGAGATATTGCTTCAGAGGTCTCAAGAAATATAATTGGCTGCCTCTTACCTGACTTCTGCCCATACCAAGCACTTTCATACACTGCATTCTTTAATCCTCACTACTACCTTGCAAGAAAAAGCATTACTAATTCCATTTTATAGATGAGGGAACAGAGGCTCGGAGAAATTAAGCTACTTCCTCAAAGTCATATGTCTGGTAAATAACGAAACGAGGACCCAAACAAACCTGTCAGACACAAAGTCTTTACATTTCCCTGCATGTGCTATCCCCAGAAACTGCTGGACTTAATCACAGAACAAATTTGTCTCATTAACATGAGAGGAAAAATAAATGGGAAAATATCCACAAATGTATTCATCTAAAATGTGGCTACATAATACAGAGCCTCTGCTTCCCTTTCTGGGTTTGTTCAGAGTAACTTAAAAGGATCGTGTAGGTTATCTCTACATATCTCCCATCATTTAGGTAATTCAGGCAGAGAAGAAATTAGATTTTTCTCAGATTACCTAGATAACTGAAGGGGAAATGACAGTTTGCATTCCCTAAAATTTTCAGTCTGCAAAGTGAAATGATTCCCACTGCTTAACCTGAAAACCATCTTCTATGCCCCTTAGTCTATGCACAGTCTACCATCATTTGTCATTCTGGTTTTGGTAGATTACATAGAGTTTTAAGAATAATCAAGAAATGCTTCTTATGGGTCTATTCTGTATTTGTGTCAAGACCAACTCTAAATTAATTAACCTTGACTGTTTTTCACAATATTTCAACACAGAGCCTATGTAAGGATGGGAGTGTGAGGAACACTTCACTTCTGGTGCAAGATTCGTCTCTAAGGTGCCAGCTACCATGACACATCAGAATTTGTGGACCATGTAAATGTGATATCTGGGTGCTCAGTACATACAAATTAGTATGTAAACAAAGTATATAACTGGAGAGCTGCACCATCTCAACCACACCATGTGTGGCCTTACGCTGACAACAGAAGCAGGACCCACAGGCCAAAACTACTTTGATGGAGGATTTCTGTTTCTACCCCATCAAACAGAACCCAAATACTCATATTTACTTGCTATTTTTTGAGATTTTTCACGTTCTAAAAAATGTTAAAGCCTCATTTTCTATGTAGGCACTTTGTAGATCTATTAAAAATGACATACTCCAAATACCTTCTTGTGATTTAATTTCTTGTTTTCTGTTTGATAGAAAATTACTGGTGGCCACAGCCTAGATCATTGCATTTGCTGTGTTACCTTCAGATGTGAAAGGTTTTCTTCCTTTAGTGAATTTTTAAAAATTTATCTCCAAGCTATATCCAAAGCCCAGTTATCCTGAACTATTTCTGATAGACCTATATAAACCCAGGGATTACTTCAGAAGTGAAGTGGCATCCTGCTTCCAGGGCTTCTGAAGTGGCCACGTACGCAACATTAACACATGATTGGGAAGCAGAGAATCCACACAGCTGTGATGGTCTAGAAATCATGGTCCCTTCATATATTTAAAAAACAAAAATAAAAAATAAAAAAAATGCCTTTCTAGAAGCTCCTAGGTCACAATTTCTTCAAAGTCCGACAGCTGCTTCATCTGTTCAATTTGCATAGAATGCCTTCTGAGGAGCTTCTTTTTACTTCTCAAATCAACTCTCTTTGGTGAACTTGGAGCCACAGGAACCATTGATTTTAAGCCACTAGCAAGGGGGGAGGAAGGTTTGCTGCTACATCTGATATCCAGGATAGGTGGGTTCAGATTCACATTTAAAGGAGGAAGGAAACCAGGCCGAGCATGAGAGAGACGGTCTAGGAGCAGAGTTCCAGAGCCTCGTCTTTCTAGAAGATGCGGTGGCCTTCGGCGTGCTGAGCTAGGGGATGTGCTGGGTACAGTGTCCAGGGATTCCCGAGAGCCATGGAAAAGAGCCAAGTGGGAGCTATTGAGCTTCTTTCTGTCTAAGGGTCCTTTGCCAGATTCTAGGGAAATGGAGTTCGGCAGGTCAGCCCCCGGCTGTAAATCTAAATCGTAGAGGTCATTTTCCAGCTGTTTGAGGGATGCTGGCTCTTTGAGAGCAGAGGGTCCCAGTGGGCCCACGCCACCCTTCTCTTGGTCAGCAGGGAGAGTTCCTCTTCTGGTCAGACGGGGATTAGGGGCCTGGCCTTTCTCATAGGCTGCCTTCCAGGATGCTGGTGCTGAAGAGGCTGGAATCTTCATAACCTGCTCCATGACCATGGGGAAGACTGTAGGGTCTTTGCTATCAATACTATTGGTTCTGGAGAGGGGCCTCCTCTTAGTGAAGGACACATCACTGATGCTCTTGAGAACCTCTTTGTCTGTGCTGGGGCTATGGGTCTCGTCCTGAAGTGCTGAGGCTGCCAGCACTGAGGGAGCAATCAGGCCCCAGGGCTCAGACTGGAGCCTCTTCAGTTGGGGCAGACGGGCCCTTTTGAGACCACTGACTTTCCTGGTGGGTGACCCGGGCTCATTAAGAGCCTTGGAGGCATTGCAACCACTTGGATGCCCTGTTTGGAGGCTGAAGATGTCATCTTCCTTCTCACTGGATGGAAAGCCCAGGCCTGGAGCCTTCAGCTCAACATCAGAGGGGGACGCACACCGTGGAGGTGACTGCCTGTCTTCCACTTTGGGTGACGGGGGGACATTAAGATACTGTTTGGTGGTTTTGGTTCCGGCAGATGATTTGTCTGTTGTTATAATAATCACCTCCTTCCCTTTGGCTTTACAGGCATCAAGGAGATGTTTCAAAGCATCCTTGTCATCTGCATTTATTGCATAAACCAGAGCTGAAGCCCCAGTGCGGTCCTCAAGGCTGGGGTCTGCACCGTTCTCTAGCAATAAGGAGACCACCTCTCCCCCTGCTCTTCTGATGCAAGCATGGATGAGCGCAGTCTTGCCAGACTTATCCTGGATGTTGGGGTCTGCCCTGTTGTCCAGCAGGTACTTCACCATCTTGGTCTTGCTGATGCTTTGCTGGTCCACATGTTTGGTGATGCATGCCACCATGAGAGCGGTTTCACCTTTGTCATTGCTTTCGTTAATATAAGCTCCTCCTTCCAGGAGCAGTCTGGTCAGCCGGAGCCTCCCAAGCCACACAGCCTTTAAAAGTGAGTTGCCATCGGTCCTCAGCTCTGTGTCATCATCCATCATACTGGCTCCAGTTTAGACTCTCTGAGCCACAATGGCAGTCAGACCTAGCAAGGGGAGAAGACGGGAAAATGTCATATACTCTATAAGGGATCTGAGCAGCATGGTTGTTACAGGGACTGAGGACAGTCATATCCCAGCCTGATTCCAAGTTATAGCATCTTGGCCAAGTTGACTAACATCTCTGGCTTAATTTCTTCCTCTATAATGTGTGTTGGGTGTGGTAGTATTAACCTACTTCATAGAGTCATTGTGAAGGTTGCATAAGATATTCTGCGTCAATCACCCACATAAAAAGCAGTTAACATAACACCAAGAATATAGTAAATATTTTTAAATGCAAGATACTAAAGTGTTGACAGCACAATATTTATCACAAATGTTTCTACATTTCTAAGTTCCTATACAAAACGGGAAGACTCAGCAAGAGTAAGACCCAATATCTACTAAAAATAGAAAAATTAGCCAGCACTGCAGTGGGTACCTGTAGTGCCAGCTACTCAGAAGTCTGAAGCAGAGGATCACTTGAGCCCAGGAGTTTGAGGTTGCTGTGAACTAGGCTGATGCCACGGCACTCTAGCATGGACAGCAGAGTAAGGCTCTCAAAAAAGGTGCAGGGATTTTATTTGCCTTATTTCCTCCTGTACCCTCCACATTTAGCAGTGATTCCAACATGATGAGCAGGTTACCTGATAAATGTGATGCTGTTATTGGTGCTCATCAAAAAACTAGACACCTGTGGCTCAAGGGAGTAGGGCACAAGCCCCATATACTGGGGCTGGAGGGTTCAAGCCTGGCCCCAGCCAAAACTGCAAAAAAAAAAAAGAAAAGAAAAAAGAAAGAAAGAATGAAATATGCCAAAATTTTTATATTTATTCTGGTTAATGCAATTGGGAATGTTTTCATTTTCTTTTTGCTGTATTCTCAAAATAAATATGCATCGGCTTGGCACCTATAGCTCAACTGGCTAAGGCGCCAGCCACGTACACCTAAGGTGGCGGGTTCAAATCCCCAACCTGGACCCGCCAAACAACAATGACGGCTGCAACCAAAAAATAGCCAGGCGTTGTGGTGGGCGCCTGTGGTCCCAGCTACTTGGGAGGCAGAGGCAGGGCAGGAGACTCGCTTGAGCCCAGGAGTTGGAGGTTGCTGTGAGCTGTAATGCCACAGCACTCTACCCAGGGGGACAGCTTGAGGCTCTGTCTCAAAAAAATAAATAAATAAATAAATAAA
>CAUYTI010121872.1:0-16019 GCA_963575145.1 Galago senegalensis
TAAGCCGGGAAAAAAAATTAAGGCATCTAAATCAGAAAACAGAGAAAGACATGATGGCTATGTTAGCCACTTGGATGAGAGTTTTCCAAACTGCATATAGAAGTAACACACTGTATCCTATGAGAGAATTAATGTACACAATTATGATCTAATAAAAAACAAATTTAAAAAAATCGATCATTCATTATTAAAGAAGTAATATACATAAAAATAAATAAATCAGAAAATAAAGAGTCAAATGGAAAGTAAACATTTGTTTGATATATATATATATACATATATATATATATATATATTTTTTTTTTTTTTTGGCTGGGGCTGGGTTTGAACCCACCACTTCTGGCATATGGGGCCATTGCTCTACTCCTTTGAGCCACAGGCACTGCCCCCATTTGATATTTGAAATCCCATTACTAGCAATCTATCCAAAAGAAGAAAAAAATCATTTTACCATATGGATATCTGTACCAGAATGTTCATTGCAATTCAAAATCACCTAAACACACCTAATGACCTTAATGCAAGTACTCATCAACACATTAAGCTGTGGTATATGTATACCACAAGAAAATGGAGACTTTTCATCTTTAGGACAGAGTTGAAGAACATTGTTCTTAGTAAATTATCACAAGAATGGAAAAGAAAGTATCTAATATATTCAATATAATATGAAACCAGTAGATAAACAACTACATGTACACACTAGAGAAAAACACAATTAAATTCAAAAGGGGGGAGAATATAAAGATAATGGTGAAGAGGGTGGGGGATTGGAAAGCTCTTACATGAGCATAATGTAAGGGTATACAGCACATGCCTTTGGTGAAGGACTCAATTATATCTTGAATTTTACCTACAAAACACAAGCAATGTTACCTAATCATTTCCCTTATGTTAATCTGAAGAAAATTTAAGAGGCAGTCAAAGTACACTTGTTTTCTAATGATACATTCTTACATGTAAAAACCCTGAATGCTTCTCCAAAAGACTTCAAGTATTTACAGGTAGAGTCAGTAAAGTGTGAGGATACAAAATTAATGTACATATATTGGTAGTTTTTTTTTTATTGTTGGGGATTCATTGAGGGAAAAAAGAACAAGATTACATTGATTGCATTTGCTAGATAAAGTTCCTCCCAACCTCAGTAGTATTTTAGTACAACGAAAATAGCCAAGCTCATAATCAACTCAATAATTCAATACCAGATGAGGAGCAAGATAGCAGACTAGAGACAGATCCATTGCAGCTGCGTATGGTGAGATCAGAGAGAAAGGACTCCAGCCACCTCTGGATGGTAGACCCTTCCCAGAAACATCACTTTGGGATCAAAGGGAGGCAGTGGGAGGCTCCAGGAGCCCAAGAGGTGATCAAGAGCAGTGAAGAATCCACACATAAGGCAACTACATGCATGATGGCAGAGGCTGGCCAGTTTGGTGGTTTTCAGACAGAGAGGGCATGTATTGCAGGTTGGTTTTGGTTGTTTGTTTGTTTTTTTATTTGTTTTGGACCTTGGCACTTAGTGGAGGAGTTACCTTGGGAGCCATTGGACAAGCAAGAGAGTGATCTTGAACAGTGTCCAGGGACTGGAACTAAGCTACTGGGCAGAATAGAGCTCTTATACTTTAGTTGCTGGCTGGATGCAGCCATTGTGGGAGAACAGCCTTGGAGGATCAGCCCACAGAGGCCTACTGAGAGGCCAGTCCTGGGCACCTGCTAAGCTGCAGCAGGCATCCATAGGGAGATGAGTGGCACATGCTTTACTGGAAAAGCCACTGTGGGGCAAGAGATACCGTTTGTAAAGGTAAAGGCATGTTTATTAAGCAGGCTAACAAGAGCTTCAAGCTCCCAACCCTGTGGGTATTGAAGGTAAACAGATAAGGAAGATAGAACCAAGTCTCTTCACCAAGCTAGAGGCTTCTAGCCCCAATTTTATAAGGCTGTATCAGTGTCATAATTAGCATCTCATAATGCAGAATGTCACCCTTTGTCTAGGCCGGGTATCCTCAAACTATGGCCTGCGAGCCACATGCGGCCTACCTACAACATTTATCTGGCCCGCCAGGTATTTTTGCCACCACTGCCTGTCCTGCTTAGCATCCAACTTGTCCCAGGGCCTGCAGTCCAGCCCTCCAATGTATGAGGGACAGTGAAATGGCCTCCTGTTTATAAAGTTTGAGGACCCTTGAATATATATATTTTCTTCAAAAAATTGTTTTTCAAGTTTTTTAACACAGATTTTTTTCTCTTCATTTCCTTTCTTTTGTTTTTGCAATTGTATTTTTAAGTGTTTTTTTTTAATTATTATTCAATAAAAAGGGCTCCATTTTTGCTAGTATTTCTACTCCTGTTATTCTTTTATTCCCTAATTTTTTTCCCATAAGATTTTTTTTGTTTTGTTTTATAACATTTTTATTTTCCATTTTTACTTCATTCAATAACAAGGCTATATTTTTGCTACAGTTTTTCTACCCCCCCTTTCCCTTTCCTTTCCATTTCACTCCTTTTCTTTCTTTCTTTTGTAAAGATTTTTCTATTTGTTTTATCTTTCCAACAAATTTCTCAAATAAAAATTAAGCTATATCCCCACCTTTTTCCATTTTATATAATTTAGTTTCCAATTCTCTTCATACACTTTTATTATTATTATTGTTATTTCTTTTTTCTGACCTGTTTTATTCTTAGTCAATTTGTATTCCATTTATTGGACATAGCTTCACTCTGAGGTCTAGGCTGGGGTGCCACAGCATTGACCTAGCTAAAGGAGACCTTCATTCCCTGTTATATGAAGTTCTTATAACTTTGGCCTTTGGAAGTATGTTAGTGGCTTGTCCCTACATGACAAACTGCTGCTTTTATCATTTTTCTTCTATGTTTGGTGGATGTGGGATCTTGTTTCTTTCCACACTGGTAAGGAGATCCTGTTTTCAAAGAACCCACCCAAACCAACCCCCCCCCCGAGCTGGAAATAGTAGGTTCTAGTCTAAGAACAATGCTGAAAACCACTATTACTACTGTCTGTCTCTTTATGTATTTCTCTTCTACAACTTCTTTTGTTCATTTTTTTCTATTTTTCTATATTTTCTCCCTTCTTGATTTTCACTCTTCTCTTCTTTTTGGTCCTATAACAAAAGTACACTTCAACATGTAAGTACAAATATAAGTTACTTAAGGAGGAGAAGGAAGTGCAAGGAAAAAGCACAGGAATAAAGCACGTAAAAATTAGACATTCACGAGGAATAACTATCAGAAATAAACCTGGCAATGTGAAAAACCAAAGCAACACACCCAAAGGATCTTGAGGTAGCTATTATAGATAATTCACCTATAAAGATATGTTAGAAATGACACAAACAGAATTTAAAGTATCGATAGTAAAACAATGAAGGCAATTTCTGAGAAAGTGGAAAATAACCAAAGGAAATTTAAAAAAGAGTCAAATAAGAGATGAACAATATGAGGATTACATAAATGATATTGTGGAGTCCAAGGAAATGAAGCAATCAGGGAACTTAAAGATGAAGCAGAAGGTATCAGTAAAAGATTAGATGATGTAGAACACAGAATCTCAGAGGTAGAGGATAAAGCTCTTGAGTTAACACAGGCAGGTAAAGAGACATTAATAAAAAGAAAAAAGACAGAATGTTCACTGAATTATGGAATGTCATGAAGCATTCAAACAAATGAATTATAGGTATTCCAGAAGGGGAAGAACTTCCCAGAGGAATGGAAGCCATTCTAGAGCATTTAAATGAAAATTTCCCAAGTATTGCCAAAGATTTGGACATACTCCTTACAGAGGGATATCAAAACCCAGGTCATCGAAATTCTTTTTTTTTTTTTTTTTTGAGGCAGAGCCTCAAGCTATCCCCCTGGGTAGAGTGCTATGGCATCACGCTCACAGCAACCTCCAACTCCTGGGCTCAAGCGAGTCTCCTGCCTCAGCCTCCCAAGTAGCTGGGACCACAGGTGCCCACCACAACGCCTAGCCATTTTTTGGTTTCAGCCATCATTGTTGTTTGGCGGGCCCTGGCTGGGAATTCGAACCCACCACCTTAGATGTATGTGGCTGGCGCCTTAGCCGCTTAAGCCACAGGCACCGAGCCATCATCCAAATTTAAATAGGGCTTCTCCAAGACACATTCTCATGATCCTGTCCAGAGTTAACATGAAAGTGAAAATTCTGCAAGCAGCCTGGAGTAAGCACCATTTGTCCTACAGGGACAAATCTGTCAAAGTGACTGCAGACTTCTCAAATTAAACTTTTCAAGCCAGAACAGAAAGGTCATCTACCTTTAACCTACTTCAACAAAACATTTTTCAGCTCAGATTTCTGTTTCCTGCTGAGATCAGCTTAAAATTGATGGAGAAATCAAATCATTTATTGATATGAAACATTGAGGAAATTTGACACAACAAGACCAACTCTATAGAAAATATTTAGACATATTCTCCATACCAAACATCACAATAGACCATCATCAAGCTAAACACCCAGAAGCTAAAGGATAAAAATCTAGCTTCCATGGTGATGCAAAAGGTAAAACTAAGCAATGGATTTTCCCAAAATAAGATGAGTAGACCTACGTCACACTTATCAATTTTCTCACTAAAAGTTAATGGGTTGAATTCTCCACTGAAGAGTCACAGGCTTGCCAAATGGATATAAAAGCACAAGACAGCCATATGCTGCCTAAAGAAAAAAATACCTAGCCTCAAAGTAAGACTCAGGGTAAAGAGATGAAAAGCAATATTTCAGGCAAATGGAAATCAGAAAAAAAAGAAGGGCTGCGATCTTATTTTCAAGAACCAGTGGATTTAAAGCCACTAAAGTAAGAAAGACACTTCATATTGGTCAAATGAATAATACAACAAGAAGACATTTCAATTCTAAATATTTGTGTGCTCAACTTAAATGTTCCCAGATTTATGAAACAGAGCTTAATTAGTCGGAGCAATATGATATCCTATAGCACCATAATAGCAGGGGACTTTAACAGTATTATACAGCTGTTTAGATGACAGATCCTCTAAACAGTAACAAAACAAAGATAAAAGGGACTTAAATGTGACCCTAAAACTATTGTGCTTAACAGACATATACAGACCCAACCATCCCAAAGCTACTGACTATATGTTCTTCTCATCAGGCCATGGTAATGTTCTCCAAACTTGATTATATCTTACGTCAAAAAACAAACCTGAAATAAATAAAAAACTTAAATTATACCTTGTATCTTCTCAGACTACAAGACAGTAGGTAGAGTTCAACTCCACCGAAAATTTTTACCCGCACACAAAGGCATGGAAATTAAACATTCTTATGCTGAATGAGAGTTAGATCAAGGAATAGATAAAAAAGGAAATAATTAACTTCTTTGGGCACAACAACCATTAAAACAGAAGCTACCAAAACCTGTGGGACACTGCAAAAGGTATCTTAAAAGGGAAATTTATCACATTAGAGGCCCACATCTGAAAAACAGAAACAGAGTACATCAACAATCTAATGAATCATATTAACAAAATAGAAAAGGAACAGCATTCCACTCCCAACAATAGCAGAAGAAAATAACCAAAATTAAATGAGAAATAAATTAAATTGAATAATGTAATCATTCAGAAAATTAATAAAACAAAAAGTTGGTTCTTCAAAAAGATAAATAAAATTGACAATTAGCCAGATTAACCAGAAAGAAAAAGTAAAATATTTAATAACTTCAGTCAGACATGAAAAGAGGAAATTAACAACTGATATCACACTGATACAAGAAATTATTTCTGTCTACTACTAAAAACTCTATGCCGAGAAATTTCACAATGTGAGTGGAATAAATCAATACCTGGAATCACATCATCTCCTTAACTTAACTGGGAAAAATAGATCCCTTGAACAGACCAATATCAAGCACTGAGATTGCAGAAACAATAAAAATACTCTCATCAAGAAAAAGCCCGGGACCAGATGGCTTCACATCAGAATTTTGTCACACCTTCAAAGATAAACTTCTACCTATAATGCAGAACTGATCCAAATACATAAAGAAGAAAGGAAACTTCCCCAACACATTCTATGAGGAAAATATCATCTTGTATCCAAAAGCAATAAAGAATCCAACTAAAAGGAAAACTACAGACAAATTTTACTAATGAATATCAATGGAAAAATACTCAATAAAATCTTAACTAATAGATTGCATCTAGACATTAAGAAAATTATAAATCATGATCAAGTAGGCTTCATCTGAGGTATGCAAGGATGGTTTAATATACACAAATCCACAAATGTAATACACCATATTAGTAGAAGCACATACAAAAAAAGAATATATGATCGTCCAATAGGTTCAGAAAAAACTGACAAAATTCAGCATCCTTTCATAACAAGAACAACTTAACAATATAAGTATTGGTGGCACATTTCTTAAGTTGGTTGAAGCCATCTATGACAAACCCACAGCTAATATCATAACAAATGGAGTAAAGTTGAATGCTTTTCCACTTAGAACTTCAACCAGACAAGAATGCCCACTATTGCTACTACTATTCAACATAGTTCTGGGATATCTAGCCAATGCAATCAGGCAAGAGAAGGATATAAATGGCATCCAAATGGAGGCAGAGGAAGTCACAGTTTCATTCTTTTTCAATGATATCATATTATACTTAGAACCCCAAAGACTCAACCACAAGGCACCTGGAAGTAATCAGGAAATAAATCAATGTCTTAGGGTATAAAAACAATATCCACAAGTCAGTAGACTTTCTATACACCAATATCTTCCTTATTGAGAAGTAAATCAATGATACATTTCCTTTAACAGTAGCTTCAAAGAAAAATGAAATACTTAGGAATATACCTAGCAAAAGAAGAGAAGAATCCTTACAAAGAGAATTATGTATTCATAAGAAAAGAAATTGTAGAAGACATTAACAAATGAAAGAATATACCATGCTTTTGGCTGGGAAGAATCAACATTGTGAAATGTCTATTCTACCCAAAGTGATCTATAGATTCAATGCAATCCCTATTAAAATACCAACATCATACTTTGAGGAACTGGAAAAAAAATAGTACTTCATTTTGTATGGAACCAGAAAAAAACATCATATAGCCAAGATTATTCGTGGTAACAAAAACAAAGCCGAGCAACATACCACAATACATCAAGCTATATTATAAATCCAAAGTAATCAGAAGAGCATGGTATTAGCACAAAAATAGAGACATAGGTATATGAAAAAGAATAGAAAACCAAGAGATGAAATGAGCCTGTTCTTTCCATCTGATCTTTGATAAACCAAACAGAAACATACAGTGGGGAAAAGAATCTCCATTCAACAAATGGTGCTCAGAGAACAGGATAACTGTGTAAAAGACTGAATCAGGTCCCACACTTTTCAAAACCTAGAAAAATTGACTCAATATGGATAAAAGATTTAAATGTAACACATGAACTGATAAAAATCTTAGAAAAAATTATGGAAAAACTATTGATGATATTGGACTGGGGAAATATTTTATGGCAAAGACTTCAGTTGCAATTGTATTAACAATAAAAATAATTACATGGGACTTAATTAAGCTGAGAAGCTTCTGCACAGTTAAGGACCCAATAAATAAAGCAAAAACACAGCCTTCAGAATGGGAAAAGACATGTACAAGGTATGAATCTGACAAAGGG
Source organism: Galago senegalensis (assembly GCA_963575145.1). Classification (NCBI taxonomy): domain Eukaryota; kingdom Metazoa; phylum Chordata; class Mammalia; order Primates; family Galagidae; genus Galago; species Galago senegalensis. The sequence continues at coordinate 7,683 of CAUYTI010121872.1, forward strand.
CTGACAACTAGAATCTGCAGAGAACTCAAAGTAATCAATGAAAAAAGAAAAAAAAACCCCATCTGCCACTGAGCAAGAGATAATAAGTAGAACCTCCTCTGATGAAAACAGATGAATAGCTAACAAACATATGAAAAAAATACTCATCATCCTTGACTGTCAGTGAAATTTAAATCAAAACAACCCTGAGATATCACCTAACCCCTGTACGGTGGAGTCACTCCACTTTACCACCTAAGCAGCCCTGAGATATCACCTAACCCACATAAAATAGACTCAAAGCTGCAGATGTTGGGGCAGATGCAGATAGAAGGGAACACTTTCACACTGTTGGTGGTACTGCAAACTAATACTAACTTTGTACAAGGGAATATGAAGGACCCTTAAGAAATACAAACTAGAACTCCCATTTTATCCTGCAATCCTAATAGTAGGCATCCACCCAGAAGAATAAAAATTATTTTATTGTATGGTTGTTTACACTACCAGGGGTCCTCAAACATTTTGAACAGGGGGCCAGTTCACTGTCCCTCAGACCGTTGGAGGGCTGGACTGCAGGCCTCGGGACGAGTCAGCTGCTAGACAGGACAGGCAGCAGTGGCAAAAACACCCAACAGGCTGGATAAATGTCCTAGGCAGGCTGCATGTGGCCCATGGGCTGTAGTTTGGGAATGCCTGAGAATAGACTGTTTATCCTAGCTCAATTGGCAATGACCAAAATGTGGAAACAACCCAAATTCCCACAAACTCAGGAATGGATTAATCAGCGGTGGTAGACATATACCATAGAATACTATCCAGCCTTTAAAAAGAAGAAGACTTTACAACTGTTTTATTAACCTAGATGGAGTTGGAACACATCATTGTTAGTAAAGTATCACAATAATGGAGAAGCAAGAATACAATGTACTCAGTTTTAAAATAAAGCCAATAGTAGATAATCTAATGCACATCCACAGAAGAGAACAACTCAAATCTATTCAAGGTGGGGGGGGCGGGAAAACAAGGGATAGAGGAGATAGAGAAGGGGTATGATTGTGCTCCCACTTAATCAGCACAATGTTAGAGTGTATGGCACACCTCTTGGGGGGTGGAATAAAATTATAAGGGGGCTTTATCTAATAAATTTAAACATTTTAACCTAATATTTTGTACCCTCAATTAACCTGAAACAATGAAGAAGTTTACCCTAGATAATAGAATTCAATACCATTTATCATTGATGCAAAAAATCACCATAATAAAATAAATAAAAAGATCTAAGAAAGTACTTAACCAAGGGAGAAAGAGATCTTTACAAGAAGCATTGAAAAACTCTGATGAAAGAAATCATACATGATCCACGCTCAAGGATGGGTAAAATAAATAATGTTAAGGAGTTCATACGGACAAAAATTATTTTCAGAGTTAACAAAATTCCCATCAAAAAACAACCATAATTTCCCACAGTTCTGGGTGGAAAAATCTTGAATTTCATACAGAAGTTTAGAAAGGTCTGAGGGGCAAGATGGCTGACAGTTACCAGCCTCTGATAGAAGCTCCCATCCAGAGGGAAGGATAAAATTCAGAAAATACCCAACAAAGTTGAAGACTAGGAGCCTAGCAGAGAGAGAAGAGTGCTATCTGCAGGACACCTCTGCTGAGGCAAGTTGTGACTCCTAGAAAGCCATCTACAGGTACATAATACATCCCAAAGGAAAAGTATCTGTCCTCTCCCCCAAGAAACTTGTGTTTTTCTCTTTGTTTTCTCTTCATTTTCTCCTGTAAGTTTCCTACAGGTGAGAGGTGAATGGAGAACCTATTATCTTACCCCACGTGTGAGAGATATAGGAAGTGGGGTCTACTCCCCTAGAGGGACCCTGCTGAGACTCTGAACATCCTCTCACCAGGCAAAAAATTGAACTAACTTTTCACTGCCATTTTGAATTCCACTCCACTCTTCACCCCTTGCCTGCAGAGACAGTGAGAGGAGGCCCAAGAGCAGCATCCCCCCAATACTGCAGGACCAAGTACCCTGTCCTGGCCCTGTAGCCAGAGAATTACATGAATCCCACGTTCCTCACTCTGTGGCTGCTGGTGCTCCACACTGCACTGTACTCCCTTGTGGGGCTCCCAGAGGACTGATCAAGCTGTGAGTTCCAGCACCCCAGGCCCAATGGCCCAAGAACTGTGAATGGATGGTCAGTTGAGAGGTAACCACACTAGAGTGGCAGTATCATGAGGTGAAGAGCAGAAGCCACAGCAGATACAACAATAAAGCTCACACACCTGAGGCTTTTCCACACAGACACTCCCTATCACTCTGGGAAACCAGAAAAAGCTGGCCTCTTCTCTGGTGAGAGCCACTAGCAGAATGGTTTTGGGATGATCTTCAAATGGTGCAAATTCAGCATGGGGCGAAATCAGCAAAAAAACTCTGGTAACCTGAATAACCAGAATAGATCAACTTCCCCATGGAAGGATGGGGCAGATGCAATTGAAGATCCCATCCATAAACAGATGGCTGAGATGTTCGAAAAAAAAGTTCAGAATCTAGAGAGCAAATAAGATTAACAGAATGGAGGAAAGGAAGAAATTAGATTTTTAAATTATTCAAAAGTGTCTCAAAATTCAATGATTTCAAAGATAAAATGACCAAAGATTATGACACACTGAGGCAAGAGTTTGCAGCCCTCAAAGATTTGAAAAATACATTAGAATCCCTTGGTAACAGAATGGAGCAGGCAGAAGAAAGGATCTCTGACACTAAAGACAAAGTTTTTAAATGCACCCAAGCCCTCAGACATAAAGAGAAATAGACAGCAAAAATGGATCTTTCTCTCAGAGAGCTGTGGGATAATTCAAAGAAAACTAATATTTGGCTTATAGGAATCCTTGAAGGCGACAAAGTTGCTTCACAAAACACAGAGGCTCCTCTTCATGAAATTATGAAACATAACTTTCCAGACATGCCAAGAGATTCTGAAATTCAGATAGCAGACAGTTTGAGAAACCCGGCACAACTCAACCTGAACAAGACATATCCCAGGCACATCATAATTAACTTCACTAAAGTTAATATGAATGAGAAAATTCTGAATGCAGCTAGATGTAAGAAAACCATAACCTACAAAGGGAAGAATATTAGAATGACTGAAGATCCCTCTGATGAACATTTCAGGTTAGAAGAGGATGGTCATTACCTTTTAATCTCCTGAAACAAAATAACTTTCAACCCAGGATCCAGGATTCAGCTAAACTGAGTTTCATTTATGATGGAGAAATTAAATACTTTAATGACATTCACATGTTGAAGAAATTAGCCATAACTAAACCAGCTCTCTAGGATATTCTCAGACCTATCCTCCATAATGGTCAGCACAATCCTCCACCACATAAGTAAACTCACGCAGAAAAATTTGATCAAACTCCAACTTCCATAGTGGTGAAAGAATCAAAGATGTCCACTGGACTTTTGACAAACTCGATACCCCCAATTATACCAGGCTTATTAATATTCTCAATCAATGTGAATGGCTTAAATTGCCCTCTAAAGAGACACAGGCTGGCTGACTGGATACAAAAACTCAAGTCAGATATCTGTTGCATACAAGAATCTCATCTTACCTTAAAAGACAAATTAGACCACTCCCCAAATGTTTCTTCTGAAGATAAATTTAATTCTGTGCCACACATCCCAGAATGCCCAGGATAGTCTCATTTTATGGCTGTTGCCCAGATCAATTATGAATAGTGCCCCTTTTCAACCTCAAAAGGTTGGACATGGACTATAAAAGATCTGGTCAACTTAATTATAGGTTTAACAAGTTTAAAGACATTTCTATCTCGGCAGCAGAGCAAGATCGTGGAGGGGAGGCATCGCTGGATCAACTCTCCTTGCATTTTCAGGTGAGAGTGCGGAAGCTGTATCTTTCCCTGCATGGAGTGCTGGCATAGACAAGCAATGCAGGGTGTGCAGCAAAGAGGTGAATTGCTGGATTGGAAGTGTAACCCAAAACCATGGTATCTGCCAGAAAAATGTTGGCACTGCACCTGAAGTGGCACTAGCTGCAGTCAGTGGCCTGAAACAGCAGAAACCAACTCCCCCCCCCAACAAAGGACTTATATATCCAATTTATGGGGAGATTGGGTGTTTTTCAAAGAGTGCCATGAGGCATGGACTCTTGAGCAGAATTTGGTGACCAGAAAGGGGAGCCATTTGGACCCTGTTTGGAGCATCAGGGGTATAGGCAACTGGAAAGAAATTTGAAGGGAAAGGATTCCACTTAGGAAACAGACTCACTTTGTAATTTTAAAAGTTTTTGGTGAGCTGCACTGAAGCAGCGAGGGACAGGGGCAATCAACCCCTTTCCTGCAGACACTGAAAATTTTTTTCTGCACAGCACTGAATCTGCAGAAATCAAAGGTAACCAGCCCTTCTGTCACAAAAATGTACTGAAAACTCTGTGCTGTGGAGCTAAAGTGGCTGGTGCAAGCAACAACCAGCCCTTTTCCCACAGAAGATAACAATTTCCAGTATCGGGGGAAACTAGGAGTTGTGTGGAAAAACTGGTGAAGCGTGGACTTCTGTGCTGAGTTCAGAGGACATATAGGAGGGCTGCCTGGGAAAGGACACCCAGCCAGGAACAAGACATATTGTAAAACTTCAAAACTGGTGTCTCCATAGCACCTATTTCAGGAGCATGGAGAGCTCAATCTCACCTGTAGCCAGTCATCTTGCATCTGAAGCTGGCTCAGGACAGCCCACACTTTACAGGAAATGTTGTAGGAAGAATTTGTGCAACCTGCCAGCAAAGATTTTTTTTTTTTTTTTTTTTTTTAGCCTGGGAACCACTTACAGCACCACCTGCTGTCTAGCAAGTATATTGCAATATAAACATATTCCCACTAAAGTTGATCCCCACCTCATATGTATGTTTGTATATATACATAAATATAATATTTTTTGTGGTGGTGCCCCCCCTTTTTTCCTTCATCTTTTTTGGTAGGTATTACTGTTAAGTCTTTTTATTTTTTATTTTTTTTATTAATACTACTCTTCCTTTTTTCTTCTCTCTTCCTCTCCTCTTACCGTTGCTGAGAATGCTTTATTTATTTTATTTTTTGTTTTTTTCTTTTTTTTTAAATCATTTTATGATTACTATTTTTGTGGTTGTTTTTTTGTTTGTTTGTTTCTGTTTTGTTTTGTATTTGTCTGTTTACTTATTTTTGATTTTCCGTGCATCTGTTTGCTTATGTGTCTGTAGCATTTGTGTCTGTTTATTTGTTCTCTTCATTTCAATGTGTTTTGTACTTTGCTAAATCCTCAGATTGGCTATTTTCCCTAACTCCAATTTTCATATTCAATAAGAATATGGAGGAATGGGGGATGAGGGCTGAATGGAGCTAGTTTTCAACATAAACTCCAGTTCAGGGGGAGAGATAACTTCCAGAAAGAACCCAATAAAGCTGAAGGAGGAGAGCCACGCTGAGAGAAGAGTTAGATAAATGAACGTCTTCTCCACCAAGGCAAGGCACGACTTCAAGAAAACAAATTCCAGGTTTAGATTGAACCCAGGTGGAATATTCTCCAACTTCCATTGAGTGCCTGAAGCAGACAGGCTTCAGCTCCCTCTGCTGACTGGCAACAAAGAGTAGTCACCAAGTGGAGTAGGCATTTCTTGGACTCAGGCAGGCACAAAGCCCTGACACAATCACTTATTAGACAGGACTGGGCCACAGAATATGTGTTAACAGAGACTAGTTGGTGGGGTTACCAGAGACTGGGATTACCAGAGTTCAGTGGTGAAGGGTGACCAAGGAGGGGAAAGAGACATCAGCCTCCTTACTAAAAATCATCTACTGAACAGGCCTTTCTGTCTCCTCAGAGCATCAGAGTGAGACACACTTGAGCTACCAGTAGATTCCTACTATCTAGGTGCTGGAGACCTTGTGAGCTTTCCAGCTAGATAGTGGGTACAAATCAAGTGACTAGGTTTGGATCTCTTAAACTGGGCAAATTAACTGGTGGTTGAGGGAGAATCTCTGGTACTGTCTGGATTTTCTCAGGCCTAGATTGACTTCAGGTGGAACATTCTCCAGCTGTCATTGAGTGCCTGAGACAGATAGGCTTCACCTCCCTTTGCTGGCTGGTGACAGAGAGCAGTAACTGAGTGGAGGTGGCATTGACACTATTTTGACTCTGGCAGACACAAATCCATGCCATACTCACTTATTGGACAAGTGGGTCACAGCCCAGTGGAGTGTCCAGTGATTGGGTGTGACAAAGGTGTAAGGTGGGGAAAGAGGCATCAAACTTTCCAGACTAATTTATTTATTGGGTAGGTCCTTCTGACACCATGGAGCACTGGAACAAGTCATATCTGAGCTGCCAGAAGAACTCTGCTGTCTAGCTAGCAGAGACCTTTTGAATTCCCCGATTTGAGACCAGTGCTGTCTGGGATACTTGAATTAGATCGCTTGAACTGGGCCAATCAATCGAGAACTACCCAAAGTGATACCCTGGGGGTGTGGTTGTGAACTACCCAAAGTGATACCCTGGGGGTGTGGCTGTGGGAAGGTGTGGTTTTCCTTTCCCAACCATCTCCTGCGATGGGCAGGGTGACTTAATTGTTGATATTTATCCACAGCTGAGACTTTAACTCAGAGTAATTGATTTTCTAAGGTAGAACAAATACCCGCTGATAACAAGATAGAGACACTCAGCCGCACCACACCAAGCAGGATCCCAGTCTCTCAGACTATAACACTATATGCATCCTTGGCAAAGCTATAGGGAAAATGGGATTGAAATCAGTCTAAGCCTTTGCCCAAAAGGGCTAGTAAGACAGTACTCCTGGAGCCCCCAACCTAACTTCTTCTTGCCTGCTCACTTAGCCAAACAATGTGATTTCAGCATGGAGCAGAATCAGCAGAAAAACTCCTGTAATATGAATAATCAGAGTAGATCAACCCCACCAAGGAAGGATGTGGCAGATGCATCTGAAGATCTCACCCATAAACAGATGAGTGAGATGTCAGAAGTAGAGTTCAGAATTTGATTAGCAAATAAGAATAACAGAAGGGAAGAAAGGAAGGAATTACAACTTCAAGAAATTATTCAAAAGATGTCTCAAGAATTCAACGATTTCAAAGATAAAATGATCAAAGATTTTGAAACATTGAGGCAAGAGTTTGTAGCCCCCAAAGATCTGAAAAATATAGTAGAATCCCTCAGTAACAGAGTCTAACAGGCAGAAGAAAGGATCTCTGACATTGAAGACAAAACTTTTGAACAAGATCAAGAGCTCAAGATGAAAAGAAATGGAAAGCTAAAAAGGATCTTCCTCTCAGAGAGCTCTCGGATAATTCGAAGAAAAATAATATTTGCCTTATAGGAATGCCTGAATGTGACGAACTTGCTTCACAAAACACAGAGGGTCTTCTTCCTGAAATTATGAAAGAGAACTTTACAGACATGCCAAGAGATTCTGAAATTCAGATAGCAGATAGTTTTGGAACTCCAGCATGACTCAACCTGAACAAGACATCTCCCAGATATATCATCATTAACTTCACTAAAGTTAATATGAACGAGAAAATTCTGAAAGCAGTTAGATACAAGAAAACCATAACATACAAAGGAAAGAGTATTAGAAAGACTGCAGATCTCTCAACTGAAACCTTTCAGGCTAGAAGAGGATGGTCATCAAATTTTAATCTCCAAAAACAAAAGAACTTTCAACCCAGGATCCTGTGTCTAGCAAAACTGAGTTTTATCTATGATGGAGAAATTAAATACTTTAACGACATTCATATGTTGAAGAAATTTGCCATAACTAAACCAGCTCTGCAGGAAATTCGCAAACCTATCCTCCATAATGACCAGTGCAGTTCTCTACCACAAATGTAAACTCACTCAGAAACTTTTGATCAAATTCCAACTTTCACAGTGGCAAAAGGATTAAAAATGTCTACTGGACTTTTGAGCAACTCAATGCCCAATATTTCACCAGGCTTATCAATAATTTCAATCAATGTAAATGGCTTAAATTGTCCTTTAAAGAGGCACAGACGGGCTGATTGAATACAGAAACTCAGACCAAGACATACGAGACATCTATTATGTTCAAGAATCACAAATTACTGTAAAAGATAAATACAGACTCAGAGTGAAGGTATTGTAATATATATTCCAGACAAATGGATAGCAGAAATAATCAGGTGTTGCAATTTTATTTGCAGATACATTAGTGTTTAAACCAACAAAAATAAGTAAGGATAAGGATGGCCATTTTTTATTTGTTAAGGGTAATACACAATATGATGAGATCTCAATTATCAATATCTATGCACCCA
>CAUYTI010121879.1:0-15259 GCA_963575145.1 Galago senegalensis
GCGCCTGTGGTCCCAGCTACTTGGGAGGCGGAGGCAAAAGACTTGCTTGAGCCCAGGAGTTGGAGGTTGCTGTGAGCTGTAATGCCACGGCACTCTACCCAGGGGGACAGCTTGAGGCTCTGTCTCAAAAAAAAAAAAAAAGTCCCCTCCTACAAAACAAGCCACATATCCAGACTGGGGGAGGCAACTGCAGCTTCCACAGCCATGGAAGGTCCTTCTGGGAGAAAGCATGGTGCCATGCAGGTGCCAGTGTAGACCATCTTTATTGGCAGGTGTTAAGAGTGCAAAATAGCAACACATCCAGAGGGATAGAGAAGGAGGTGGGGGATGCCTCCCTTCCCCTATGTGAGAGCCTGTAATCAGCCCAGTAGGGTGGGAGCACTTGACTTTACTGTGGCACATTTGGGCCCAGAACCCTCCAAACTCCCAGAAAGAGGGCTCTCTACAATATAAGGAAGGGAGCAACACACTGGAAGGGGCCTGGGCTTGGCTTCTATACATGGCATATCTCAACCCCTTGAGAGGAAGGCTTCACAGCTTGTGATGTGGGTTTCAGGAGACCAGGCTAAACCCATCCTTCCCCAAACCCAAGTATCTGCCTTGTGCCTCTATTCCCCTCCTCCCAGTGACTAGCAAGGTTGGACCACCAGGCCCTGTTAGTGGTCCAACCTGACCCAAAGTGAGTAGTCCCTATAACATACCATATTTTAGTCAATGTGTGGGCTGTAGGCCCTCAGAGGCTGCTGGGATAACTGTGCGTGGCCCTTGCAGACCATGGAAATCAACCCAAGGTGTTGGGCACTGAAGTTTCCACAATTGAGCCTCAAGATAAATGTCTCTGTACCCCACAATCATTCTGGTCCAAAAGTGTGGTGCAACCACCAAAGGATCTCTTGTCAAGAATCCCAGCTTGCCCTTAATGCCACAGGGGCCTCACTCAGGGAAGCCTGGTCTGTTCTACTGAAGGCCCAACTCTGCAGCAGTGCTGGGCCACTGGACACAGGTTGCCTATCTTTGATTATGTCCTCCACACACTTCTGGAGGTCCCACCCCACCCTGTGAGGCCCAGTCCCCACCCCTCTGGCCAGGGTCTGAGTCAGTTACAAGGTAACCATGTGGGATAGGAGTGGGCCCGAGCCAGCAAAGGCTGGACAGGGGTCACGTAGTAATTGACAGTGGTTGGCACAACCCGGTCAGAGCCTAGAGGACACCAGGCCAGGGCAGCAGTGGCGGCTGGGCCCTGCTCAGCGAGTGCCTGGAGTGCCATCGTGGCAATGAGGTCCAGGGTCTGGCGGCGCTCGTGGTTCATGAGGCACACAGTGCTCTCGTTGACGACCCGGTGCAGTGTCACCAGGCAGGCATAACGGCGGGCAGTGTCTGCCCCACTGAAGTGGGCCTCCAGGTAGCGCTCCAGGGTACGCTGCTGCTCCACCAGGTCTGGGAAGTCGATGAAGAAGCGGGAACACATGTAGCGCTGCAGGGCACTCACATCAGTGCTGGGCCGTGGCCGGAAGCCCCGCACCAGGAGGTGGCAGTACTTGAGGAGGCCACCACCACGGATCTCCTCGGGGTTGCGTGTGGCGATGACACGGTGCTGCAGGTGCTCCAGGGCCTCAGTGAAGTCCCCATACAAGCTCTCACCTGTCACTGTTGGGTGGAAGGCCTCAGACATGGGCGTGGGTGAGCACTGGCCAAAGAGTAGCAGGGAGTCCAGGATGATCTGGAAGGAATCTACGCTGAACTCGAACTGGCGTCTCACTGAGTCCACAAACTTGAGCTCTACATTCTTGCCGCTCTTGTTAGACAGTGAGATGAGGCTCCAGCGGTCTGTGTCTGTGCACACTTTTACCAGCTTCTGCACATATGCCTCCTTGAGAGTCAGTGGTGTGATCTTGGCTCGGTTCACACCGGCCGGCAGGAAGTCTAACAGGCAGGCCAGCACCACTGCCTTGGTCAGCTGGAAGGAGTCCTCACTGCGCAGGTCCACCTGGAACACCAAGTCCAGGTCCTTGTAGCCCAGGCCGCTCTCAGGATGCAGCACATGGCTGGCAGCAGAACCATGAAGCCTCACACTGTGCACATGTAGTCCCTGTTCTTCCAGGCTGCTGCGGACCACCTGCAGGGGGGAGGGCAGGAGGGAGCCATGTCAGGAGCCTGGGGCCTGGAGGTCCACTAAAGACTTGCAGTCATCACAGTAACATCAACCACTGTTGGCCACTAACCAGCTGTTGTGCCTTTGGAAAGTCATCTAACTCTTTAAGCCTTGATTTCCTAATCTGGACAATGGCCAGACTGGAGCAATGACTCAGAAAGAATAGCATTAATAATAGCAAACTCATGCATAGAATCTTCTAAGCACTAAGTCCTGATCTAAGCATCAGGACATTAAGATATAAACAGACTTCATCCTCACAGTAACCCTATTATTCCCACTTTACAGATGGAAGTACACAAGGGCTGAGGAATGAGTCCAAAGGCACCCAGCTGATGAATGCAGAGGTGGGAATTAAACTCAGAGTCCAGATCTTAACCACTATGCTATTCTCCCTCCTTAAAACTGCAAGTACGATAATTTTGTGCCAGGTCCTGTGCTAACTGCTCAAATGTGTTAGGAATATATTTGGCAATTCACATTCATTACCATAGTAATCCTATGGTATATTATTATTCCAATTGACAGATGGGGACGTGAGGCACTGAGCGATTAAGAAACATGCCCAGGGTCAGAGAACAGCCAGGTTGAGACGAGAACCCAGGTTAGATGGATTCTCAAGTCTACACATGTCCTTCTGACTGGGATGCAGTCATCCTAATTCACCCTTACAAGGACTCAGTGAGGCAAATAAATAAATATACTCACTTTGCAAATGAGGAAATAACTAAGGCTCAGGGGAGAAGCCATTCACAAGTGGCAAGGCTAGAGGTTAAAAGCCAGACCTTTTGTGCTGTTAGGAGAGGGGATGGGTTGAGATCTGAGGAAGCCACCCACACCAAGTGGGAAGAGATGAAGGACCCCGTCTGAGGGCTGCCTGCAGACAGCCCCCAGGTTGGATGGTACAGAAACATGGCAGGTAAACCTACAAGTCTTCTTGAACCTGTTCTTTTAGATAGAGGCATCACCCTGGGCTGAGGCACCAGGTAGGGGAGAAGAGTGAAGCTGAGGGTCAGACATTCAGCTTTCTCAGCAACCCAAAGTTGTCCCCAAAGTGACCAGGCAGCATTCCTGCCCTGAGTGCTTCTGTTACCCCACCTTGCTGCTAAGTCAGCACCCAGCTACAAGCTGGGCTGTCCTCCTTGCCTCCCAGGGAATTACTGCAAAAAATGCACTAAGTGCTGAGGAGGCAAGCGTGGTGGGGCAATTGGAGGTGGATGACTCCCTCTAGGAAGACTTCCGGGAGGAGGACCTGTACCAGGAGAAGATACTGCCATAGCAATGGGGATAAGCAACTGGCCATCAGGAATATAGGGGGATGGGCATGAGGAGTAGGGGACGTTAAGCACCTAATGAGTGGCAGGCACTGGACCTTCTCACCAGAACCTATGAGGGATGGATCTTATCTCCATGCTACAAATGGGGAGACTAAGGCTCACAGAAGTGAAGCCACCTGCCCAAGATCATGCAAAGGTGTCTTCAAACCCAGGTATGGTGACTCAAAGCCTACCCTCTTTCTGCAACATTACAGCCCTAGGATTTAGAAGGAGCAGAGACTAGAGACTAATTGCCCTTCCCTTTCAAAATTTCAAAGTGAGGGCAGTCCTCAAATCACTGAAGCCCAGAGCCAGACAGAGTAGCTGGGGAGCAGGAAGGTGAGGATCCAGGGATACTTTGGCCAGACAGGGCTAGTTGCCAGAGTCCAGTCTGTAGCATCACCAATCCACTCCCTGTCAGTTGGCAGCTGTGCCTACATGGGCTGAAGATCTGCAGTATAGACCAGCCCCCTCTCCAAGTCCCATTAGAGCTGACTGAGCCTTACTTAGTACCAGCTCCTGCTCCCAGACTGGTGCCCAACCCAGGGCATGGCATCTGGCTTGGTGAGTAGGTAGCAGTACCCTCGTTAAATCCCCTGTGTCAGGGCCATGGGACCAGCTGTGTCAGCCAGCCAGCGGCTGTTGCCTCTTTCCCAGGTGTGACTAGAGCCAGTTTGGCAGGCAGTCCCCAGATACTGCCACACCCAAGGACTGCAGGGCAGCTTGGAGCCTCCTGAATCAGATTTTCTAACCATGAAGGGGGCAGTGACTGCACCCTCCTTTTTCCTATATCTCCCCTTCCCCAGTAACAATCTGCTCCAGGCTGCTACCTCGACTTGAGGGGAGACTAATAGGAACTGTCAGCCAGCGCCACCTAATGCAAGCCCTCTGGCTGCAGCTGGAGAGATTAGACTGTTTAGACCAGCGGTTCTCAACCTGTGAGTCTCGACCCACAGGAAATGTATTAAAGGGTCAAGGCATTCAGAAGGTTGAGAACCACTGGTTTAGACAATCCCCTATGCCCAGAGAAGGCAAGGGACTTGTCCAAGGTCACACAGCCAATATATGGGTGCTTAGTTAGAACCATCCCTCCAAGAGCTTCAGGCTAGGGGGTGGGGGTTCCTACAAGAGGGTGGGTCCCTTTAGCCCAGGTACAAACAAGAACATCTCCAGCTGCTTGGATTGTTGCTGTAGGCAAAGCCTTGTGGGGGTGGAGAGGGAGAAAGGTTCCAGTTCTTGAGCCATAAGACAACTCAGCACTGTTGAAAAGTCTAAAGGCAACAAACAGCACTGCCCTCCCTCTCCTCCCAGCCCCTCCACAATGGCACTTATTCCAATAGCTTTTGACGCTGCCAGCTGCAGATTCCCTACAAGACTCTCTTCTCTGTGGAGGCAGCTGTGCAGGCCCAGGTGAAGGCACCTGTTCCCCTTGGATTCTGAACCAGAAGGGTGTTGGAGAGCAACCGAATCTATCCCAACTGAACAAATGAGGAGATTAAATCCAGCAAAGGCGACTGACAACAGTCCAGGCCCTGAACCCAGATGTCCAACTACTCAGTCTAGCTCTGAAGTCTCTGCCACCCTTCTCCATCATAGCCATCCTTGTTCTGTGATATCTCTGACCCTGGTCTTAGAAGAACATGGTAGTACCATCACATTGTAAAGATAGCTCTTATTGACCTTAGTCACCCCCACTTGGTTGGGAGTACTTGAAGGCAAGGAGGCTAGGTCTTAGTCACCTCTGTGCCCCTACTATTCTGACAGGGCTTAGCCCAGGGCAGGTACCACTAAAGGCAGTTTGGACCTTTCTGACAGGGGCAAGGACTTCTCCTCCATGATAGATACCCCTTGTCCCTGCAGGGGAGCTGCTATACTTGGCCCCACTTTCCCCTCCTCCCATACTTGGGACCATCATCTTGGAGGTGCAACAGCTGGGACCCCAAGGTTGACCTCACTGTCCTGGGGAGAAAAGCCTCAACTAGTTTCCTAATCACACAGTTGACAGTGAGCAGAGCAGCACAGGAATGCTTCAGTGAGTAGCATTGGGCTGTGGGTGAGTCAGCCCAGGAGAATCTGCCTGCCCCCTCTTCCTTGTTTCTCTGGAGGGAGGGAGAGGTAATACCCCAGCAAGCACCCTTCCCCCTCTGCTGGAAGCTAAGGTATCAGGAGGCAGGGGAAGGCTCGTTTTCCCAGAAAGAAAATATGTCAGTTGGCAGGAATTCACACGATTCGTCCCTGGAATTAGTGATTTCTTTTATCAGGGGACTCCTCTAAGACCTATCAGTTGAGCTTAGGAGTCAGGGAAGAGGTAAGAAAATCTTGACCCTACAGTAGTAACTTGCTCCTGGGAAGACCCAAGATTCCCTGGGTTTAATTTTCACCTTATTAGGTAATCTTAGGTAGTTTAACTATCCCTCTTGAGGCCTCAGCTTCTTCAGCTAGAAAATGTACAATCATTACCATATTATTATTATATTTTTTGGCCGGGGCTGGGTTTGAACCCGCCACCTCCAGCATATGGGGCTGGCACCCTACCACAGGTGCCGCCCAATCATTACCATATTTTAATATTTCAGAAAATGACAGCACCTGAGCTATACAGACGAAAGAGCACTTTCGGGATCACTAAGGGTCAGGTAAAGGGAGGAGGTGAAGGCTGAAGGAGGAGGAAGGGGTTGCTAGAATTCTCTTCTGTTTCTTAGGAGAGAGGTGGAGCCTGTGGCCTGGGTTTGCCTTCATTTCCAATCTTGGAGTGGGAGTCCCTGCCAGGATTTCGGGGCTTTTCCTGGTGTGGTGGTGATGGTGTATAGGGAGGTTCTTGAGCCAAGGGCTGTGGGAGCACAAGGACAGACTGCCCCTAGAACCTTGAAAGAGGGAAGGTGGGGTGAGATCCAGGGATGACAAGTTGGGGATGAGTCCAAAAAGGTTATCTTGGGCCCAAGGATGCACACCTATCTATCTGGGGCTGCACAGCATCTTTTGTCCTAGCAGGCAGGGCTGTTTTTCCCTGGAGGCTTATTCCAATCTCCTCCCCTCTCTCAGCCAGAGCCTGGGTGAGTGGTCCGCAGGGAATCAGGGTTTCCCAGGAAAAGGGAAAGAAAAGCCAAGTGGGGAAGGATTGTTAGATGCAAGGGGAAGAGTTCTGTTGTAACATTAATGCGCTGTGCAATGGTTACAACCCCTGACCCCGTTCCTCAGTTTCCCTAGCTGTCCATCCAGAGACTCATACCTCCAGATTTCCCCCACATTCCCCGCCCAGCGCCCCGTCACCTGCACAATCTGCTGGGGTTGCACGCTCAGCGTGGGGAAGTTGCCGCGCCCGTGAATGGGAATCGGTTCGCTCAGCAGCGCGTCCAGCCGCTTCACCTGTGGCCAGCTCAGCCCGCTCAGGTGACGTCCGGGGAAGGCCGACGAGGCCTCTGGGTCGGGGCCGCCGCCCGCTGGGGTGGCCCTGGTCACCGCCGTGGCCGCAGCCGTCCCCACCTGTGCAGCCGCCGGGCCCAGGCGCTCAGCTCCGCTCTCTGACCGCATCATTCGCCCGACCCCAGAGCCCCGACGGCAGAAACCGGGGGGTTAGCTGAGGGGAGGAGGGCAAGAAGAGCGGTTGGGCAAGAGCCAAGGAGGGGGGCGCTGATGCAAGGATCGGACGGCAGCGACGGAGAGGCAAACCCAGGGCACACCACTGAAGACGGCGACTAACCGACCCTAGAGCCTGTAGCCCCGGGCCCGGCAGACTCTTATAGGCCGCGGGCGACATGCCCATTGGTCCAGGCAACTGTCACACAGCGGGAGCCGCCCCGCCTCTCAACACCCCTGCCATTGGTCGGCAGAGCTTTGCACGTGAGTCCTTGCCTTCTAGGAAGATTCCAATTGGCTGGAAGGCACACCCCTGCCCCGCCCTCCTCCTCAAGCTGAATTCCCTCCTTTGGCCCTTAAAGAACTTCTGCACGCTGTGATTGGCCTAAGCGGGCCTATACTTAAAGGTGCAGAGCCCTCCAAGGGCAGGTGGGAGGGAAGTGATCTGTGGAATTTGCAGCAGAGTCAGATCACTGAGAAACTCTAGATCTTTTGTTTGTTTTTGTTTATGTGGTTTCGGTTTTGCGCTGGAAGAAATTAAGAAATTACCTGCCCTAGTCTTTATCATCTGTTATTTTCAGAAGCCCAAAGTGATAGCGCAACTGCTCAACTCTGCGCAGCACTCATGCGCTGCCGGTTTCTAGAATCCAGGAAAGGGTAACAAACTGTTTACTGAGGTAGATACTTTCTGATCACTCTCTTGATTGGTCCTTGCAAACCACATCATGACCAGCATTAATGTACCAGTTTAGGAAGGAGAAAATCTTCTCAGAGAGGGGGCGTGATTGTTCCAATGTCACAAAACAAACTAGTCTAGCCTGGTCCAGAACCAGGGCTATAGAATGTGTGGCATATTCTTTCCACTGGGCCCGTGCAGACCCTTTCTGGGGATAGAGGATGGATGATATGTTTACATGTTTTTCTCTCACATTTACAGATCTTAGAGAAGGCAGCTTATTGTTAATTTTAAACTCATTTCTTTTTCTGGTTTTAAATATATGTGCTATGGCAAAAGGTCAGAATTGAGTCTGATTTATCACAGCAATATTTTATCTCAAATATAATTCTCCTAACATTCTCCTGTTCTCTCATAAGGCAGGCTGGGAAGGATAATATGCCAATTTACAAAAGAAGAAACCAAGACCTAGAAATGGCCAGTCACATCCCAAGGTCACCAGCTTGACTCTGAGAGACTTGAGGCAAGAAGCCAGGAACCTACTCTCAGACAGAGCAGCCACTTCCTTTTTCTGGAGGCCAGTCCAGGAGGACTTGTCTGTGTCCTCTTCCCCCATCTTGTCTGGGATCAGGGGCTTCCTCTGGACCTCAGGGAAAAGCCCCACTCTTTGGCCATGTGACCTTGGGCAAGCCTCTTCCACTGTCCTCAGTTCAATTGTTTTGTTTTATCTTCTCTTAAAAGACAAGAAAGAGGCTCGGCGCCTATAGCTCAACCAGCTAAGGCGCCAGCCACATACACCTAAGGTGGCAGGTTCAAATCCCCAGGCCGGACCCGCCGAACAACAATGATGGCTGCAACCAAAAAATAGCCGGGCGTTGTGGCGGGCCCCTGTGGTCCCAGCTACTTGGGAGGCGGAGGCAAGAGACTTGCTTGAGCCCAGGAGTAGGAGGTTGCTGTGAGCTGAGATGCCACGGCACTCTACCCAGGGGGACAGCTTGAGGCTCTGTCTCAAAAAAAAAAAAAAAAAAAGAGAAGAAAGAGACTGAGTCCAGAGTCTCCAAATGCTTGACCTATCAAGTCTTCCCAAAGCTGCTGATGAAAGAGCTTGAAGCTCAACCATGGGGCTGTGTCTCATCCTCACCTCCATGCCCTGGCACAGAAAAGGGATAAAAGGAAACTAACATTAACTGAATACTAAGTCACTTTACATACATAACCTCTAATTCCTAAGGATACACCTGAAGATGGGGGATCATTATCCCCAATTTACAGATGAAGAAACTGAGGTTTAGAGAGGTCAAGTGATATGCCTAAGGTCATATAACCACTAATTGGCAGTATAGGACTCAAATCCAGGTCTTCTGACTCCAAACTCCTATATTTCAACCACTTCTCTTAGAAGAGTTGGCACAGGTCAGTTATGCTTGGCACAGCCCTGGCACCACCCACAAGATCCATTCATTCATTCCTTTATCAGCCAACATATATACACTGAGCACCTACTGTGTACCAGGTGCTGGGCTAGGCCTTAAGAAACAATAGGCAAAGTTCCTACCCTTCTAGAACTTTCTAACGTTGAAAGAATATAGTCAAGTAAATGAATAAACTTTGACATTTCTGTTAATGCTAAGAAGTAAATATTACAGGGTTATGGGAGAGAAAAAAATGTGTGCAAATCTGAGAGAGATACAGCAAGAGAGGGAGAACTAGAAATATCACTTGGACATTGTTAGATGGTATGATGATGGAAAGCCTCCCTAATGAGTTGACATTTCTATTGAGTCTCAGGGATTCATTTCAGCCCCAAAGCAGCAGAGAAGATACCTTTCACATGTTCCTAGAACTCTGAAGGGCCAAGCTAGAAGAGCCTTTGTCAATCACTTTATTCACTCTCTTTTCACCTTATAGATGTGGAAATTGTAAGAGGGATTTATCCCATGGGCACATGACAGACTGGAAACCTGGCAGGGGGCAGGGCCTTATGGGGACCACTGGTGCTATCCCCATTCTTTATATTTGAATCAAGTTTTCTAAGGAAGAAAACTCTGAGATCCTTTTCCTCCCTCCTTTCTTACTCTGGGTTAGGAAGAGCAATTAACAAATTTATGGGTTGTCAAGTTGTGAATCACCCTCCTGTTGACAGTTCCATTCCCAAAGTCCATTGTTTAAATGTTTGCCCAATCCTAGGACTTAAACATCATTGTGACTTGGGGATGTAGGAACCTGAGAGACAGCAGGGATGTAGGAGGGAAAGACCTCCTGTAGGGCCTTTCATTTTCACCAAGACCTGCTTTATTTTTTGAGATGGAGTTTTACTCTGTGCCCTGGGTAGAATGCCATGAAGTCTCTTGGACTTAAGAGTTCCTCTGGCCTCAGCCTCTTGAGTTACTCAGCTAGTTTTCCTGTTTTTTTTTTTTTTTTTAAATAAATACAGGGTCTCACTCTTACTCAGCCTGGTCTCCAACTCCTGAGCTCAAGCAATACAACCTGCCTTGGGTTTCCAGAGTGCTAGGATTACAATCTATTGTACCTGGCCCAAGAGCAGCCTTTAATTGTTCTAATGAATAATGGGAACATCAACTGGGGCATATCCTGAAGGGTCCATTTGGTTTTCAGATATTATATATGAGCTTTCTTCTCTCCGTCCTACAAGTTTTCCATCTTAATTATGACTCTGACTGATTTTACTTCATTTATTTTTTATTTTAATCACCTTTTTCATTACAGATCCAACTGGTTTTAAAAGGAAACTTAGGTGGGGCACAGTGGCTCACACCTGTAACCATAGCACTCTGGGAGGCCAAGATGGGTGGATTGCCAGAGCTCAGGAATTTCAGATCAGCTTGAGCCAGAGAGAGACCTAAAAAAATAAAAGAAAGAAAGAAAAAAAGCCAGGGGCAGCACCTGTGGCTCAAAGGAGTAGGGTGCCGGCCCCATATGGCAGAGGTGGTGGGTTCAAACCCAGCCCTGGCCAAAAACTGAGAAAAAAAAAGCCAGGTATTGTGGTGGGCACCTGTAGTCCCAGCTACTTGGGAGGCTGAGGCAAGAGAATTGCTTGAGCCCACAAGTTGGAGGTTGCTATGAGCTGTGATTCCACAGCACTCTACCGAGGGTGACAAAGTGAGACTATGTCTCAAAAAACCCCAAACAAACAAAGAAACAAACAAAAAATCACTTCAAACTAAAAAACAATTAAATACAAAATTCAGGGGAAAAAAGGGAACTTAGAGTCTATGGTAGTGGAATTTTACTGCTAGAGTCACTTTCTCTATCTGGACCCCAGCTTTCTATACTGTAATGGGACTGAAGTCAGACTCTTCCATTTACACCTATTTGAAGTGGTGGGAAGGGAGAGGAAGTCCTGAGGAGACTCTTGGTCCCTACACTGGCCCCTCCTCAGTTTGGTGACCTCCCGATGAGCATTCTGGGAACTGCTGTGTAGCTGTACTACCAGCCCATGTGACTGAGTGGCTTCTATCGATGCCTGGAGCTGTCCTAGGCATTTCCACACAATCTCTCAATTTTCAGAACATAATCTTATGACAAAAGATGATCTTTTACTTGGCAGGAATGGAAACTGAGGCTTGGAGAAGCCCAGTAATTTGTGCAAGTCCCCACAGTTGGAAAGAGGGACTTCATACCCAGGTCTGGCTGAATCCCAGGGCCATGCCCTATCCAAGGCCTTGCCTCTGAGGCTGACTTAGTGAGTTCAGTCATACACAGATGATCCTCTTCCAGAGAGGATCACCCATCCCCTCCTTCTATGGTTCTTGTCCTCCACCCCACCTCAGATCCTCACGACTAAGGTAATGGACCTTGTCATTACCAATAACTGTACCCCTACCCCACATAATTTCAATACCAAGTATCCTGTCCTTCCCACATGACCCCAGTCTTGTAGACCCAACTCCAATAGTTCTTTCACCCACTAAGACCTTCAATTCATTGATTTTTCTGTTTTATTTTGTAATGGTTCCTTGCGTCCCTCAAGTCCTGACTTTCCTCCTTAACTAGCTTAGATTCCATGGACCATTGCTGTAATTACTTCCTTGCTCACTGACCCCCTTGCACCGCTCTCATTAAATTGTATGCACCTGTAGAAACCACGCTCTGGTTAATCCCACATGGCTGACTGAGGCTGGAGACAGACCCAACCCTGCTGACTGGTCTCACCTGAACGTCATGGCCACCACCCTCTAGGGCCCCTTGGTATTTGCTGTCTCCCAGTGCTACCATGTGACTCGAGCTTTTCACCTTCCCATGGTCTGCACGACTCCGTCTGCCTCCATAACAATGGCTCTTTCCCGTCGTCTCAGCTGAAGACTCTGCTTCCTACTTCACCAAGCAAACAGAAACGATCAGGAGGGCCTGTCCTTGGATCTCAAGACCCCCTCGACCCATTCACCTGGGCCTGGGCTCCATTTTCAGCCTCCCTTCCTGTTACTGGGTATGAACCTGTTTGTTCCTCTTTGGGGCTGCCCCTCCATTTACACAGGAGACCTCGTCCTCACCTGTTCAAGGGCTTCACTCCAGCAAATTTCCCTCTCTCACTGACTAGATCATTCCAATGAGCATTAAAACAATTTCTTGGGCTGGGTGTAATGACTCACACCTATATTCCTAGGATTCTGGGAGGTCAAGGTGGGTGGATTACATGAGCTCAGGAGTTCAAGCATGAGACCCCATCTCTACTAAAAATAGAAAAACTAGCTGAGTGGTTCAGCAGGTGCATGTAGTCCCAGCTACTAGGGAGGCTGAGACAAGAGGATCACCTGAGCCCAAGAGTTTGAGGTTGCTGTGAACTATGACACCATAGCCCTCTACCCAGGGGGACAGAGTGAGACTCCGTTTCAAAAAACAAAACAAAAAAACCCCCACCATTTCTTGGATCTCAAGAAAAACAGCAAAACCAACAAGCTTCATGCCTATAATCCCAACACTCTGGAAGGCTGAAGCAGGTGGATCCCTTGAGCTCACAAGTTCAAGACCAGCCTGACCCAGAGTGAGACTCCAGTCTCCAAAAAAATAGCTGGGCATTGTGGCAGGCGCCTACAGTTCCAGCTACTTGGGAGGCTGAGGCAAGAGGATCGCTTGAGCCCATGAGTTGGAGGTTGCTGTGAACTATGACACTACAGCACTCTACCAGGGGCAAGAAAGTTTGGCTCTGACTCTTAAAAAAAAAAAACAACAAACCGAAAAGCCTCTCTTGACCCCAAATCTCCATTCACTCCTCCCCCATTTGTCTATAAAGCACCACAATTCTCAACCTGTGGGTCACGACCCCTTTGGGGGTCGAATGACCCTTTCATAGGGTTTGCCTAAGACCATCTGCATATTTACATTACAACTCATAACAGTAGCAAAATTATATTATGAAGTAGCAACGAAAATAATTTTATGGTTGAGGGTCACCACAACCTGAGGAACTGTATTAAAGGGTCGTGGCATTAGGAAGGTTAAGAACCACTGATACAGCAAAACTCTCTACACTAAGTGCCTTCAGAGCTCTCCTGCTCTCTCCTGCACATACTTCAGTGAAGCTTCTGTTCCCACCCCTCTGCCAAAACTGCTTTAGTCAAGGTCACCAGCGACCTTCACAGTGCTACATATAATCATCAATTCTTCTTTTTAACACCTTGACTGAGATAGCATTCACCTAACATACAATTCACCCATTTAAAATCTTGAATTCAACAGTTTACAGTATGTATACTTAGAGAGTTGTGCAACCAGCACATCAATTCGAGAACATTTTCATCACCCCCAAATGAAACCTGTACCCTTTAACAATCACTCCCCACCTCTCCCTCAGCCCCCAACCCCAGGCAACCACTAATCTACCGTCTCTATGAATTTTCTTATTCTGGGCATTTCTTATAAATAAAATCATACAACACATGGCTTTTTTTTTTTTTTTGAGACAGAGTCTCACCACGTCACCTTTGGTGGAGTGTTGGAGCATCACAGCTCACAGCAACTTTAAACTCTTGGGCTTAAGCAATTATTTTGCCTCAGCCTCCCAAGTAGCTGGGACTACAGGCGCCCACCACAATGCCCAGCTATTTTTTGGTTGCAGTTGTCATTGTTGTTTAGCAGGCCCAGGCCCAGCTCGAACCCACCACCTTTGGTGTATGAGGCTGATGCCCTACTTACTCAGCTACGGGCACCGAGCCATTATTTTCTTTTTTTTTTTTGAGACAGAGCCTCAAGCTGTCCCGCTGGGTAGAGTGCTGTGGCATTACAGCTCACAGCAACCTCCAACTCCTGGGCTCAAGCGAGTCTCTTGCCTCCGCCTCCCAAGTTGCTGGGACCACAGGCGCCCACCACAACGCCTGGCTATTTTTTTTTCGATTGCAGCCATCATTGTTCTTTGATGAGCCTGGGTTGGATTCGAACCTGCCACCTTAGGTGTATGTGGCTGGCGCCTTAGCCACTTGAGCCACAGGCGCCAAGCCCCATTATTTTCTTTATTGCCAAATAATAGTCTATGGATACATGATTGCCACACTTTATGCATTCACCAATTGATGGACGTTTGGGTTATTTCCACCTTTTGGCTATTATGTAGAATGCTGCTGTGAACATTCGTGTGCAAATTTCTGTGTTGGTTTATGTTTTCATTTCTCTTAGGTATACCCTCAGGAGAAGAATTGTTGGTCATTAGGACATTTTGTGTTTAACCATTTGATGAAATGTCAGTTTCCCAATAAAGCTGCACCATTTTATACTCTGACTAGCAGTGTTTGAGGACTCCAGCTTCTCACCAAATGTTATTATCTGTTCTTTTTGATTATAGCCCACCTTGGTGGGTGTGAAATGGTATCTCATTGTGGTTTCTGACTTGCATTTTCCCA
Organism: Galago senegalensis; assembly: GCA_963575145.1. NCBI lineage: Eukaryota > Metazoa > Chordata > Mammalia > Primates > Galagidae > Galago > Galago senegalensis. The sequence goes on from CAUYTI010121879.1 coordinate 14,575, forward strand.
CGGACTAATGATGTTGACATCCTTTCATGACCTTGGAGACATGTCTCTTCAGATCCCTTGTCTGTTTTGCATTATTTATTTACTTTTTTTTAAGGCATAGTCTTAGTCTGTCACCCCAGCTAGAGTGCAGTAAGGTCTTCATAGCTCGCTGCAACCTTAAACTCTTGGGGTTAACCAATCCTTCTGCCTTAGCCTCTTGAGTAGCTGGGACTTCAGGTGTATACCACAATGCCTGGCTAATTTTTTTCTATTTTTAGTAGAGATGGGGTCTCATTCTTGCTAATGATGTTCTTGAACTCCTGAGCTCAAGAGATCCTCTCACCTTGGCCTTCCAGAGCACTAGGATTACAGGAATGAGCCACTGCACCCAGCCTCCTTTACTCATTTTAAAATTGTGCTATTTACTATTATTGAGTCTTAAGTGTTCTTTATGTATTCTAGATACGAGTCCCTTATCAGATATACAATGTACAAATTTTTCTCCTGTCCTAAATGGCAGCTCTTTTTTTTTTGAGACGGAGCCTCAAGCTGTCCCCCTGGGTAGAGTGCCATGGCATCACGCTCACAGCAACCTCCAACTCCTGGGCTCAAGCGAGTCTCCTGCCTCAGCCTCCCAAGTAGCTGGGACCACAGGCTCCCGCCACAACACCTGGCCATTTTTTTGGTTGCAGCCATCATTGTTGTT
>CAUYTI010121880.1:0-28419 GCA_963575145.1 Galago senegalensis
GCCTCCCAAGTAGCTGGGACCACAGGCGCCCGCCACAACGCTCGGCCATTTTTTGGTTGCAGCCATCATTGTTGTTTGGCGGGCCCGGGCTGGGGATTCAAACCCGCCACCTTAGGTGTATGTGGCTGGCACCTTAGCCACTTGAGCCACAGGCGCCAAGCCGCCATTTCTGACTTTAAAAAAGCCCCAGCAAAATCTATGGTCCCGCTTAATATATTGCTGGACATAGATATGTCTTTCTAAGTTTTCATTACAAGTATTATGAATATTGTAATAACCCTATGCTCTGTCACATAGCATTTTTTTTCTTTCGAATTTACCCTTAAGGTAAATTTCTAGGATAAGGATTACTGAGTTGGAGAATGAACATTTTTATGGCTAATACTACATCTTCTCAAATTACTTTCTAAAAGGGCTGTACTGGTTTTCATTATTCATCATTTATATCATGACTATACTGGTTTTACTCTTTTTTTATTTTATTAAATCATAGACTGGTTTTGCTCTTAACTTTATGAACATCTTTTATAAACTATCAATAACTATAAAAGTGACCTCATTTTGACTCACTTCTAGATAAGACTAGCCATTTGTCCAGGTGTCCCTTGATGGTAGTGTGCCTCTGTGAATGTGGTCTGTTTGTGACCTGGGTTTATTTCTCTATTAGCGTCTTTGTTTCTTAGTTGATTTGAAATTGAGTTTTCATGTACTGTAGATTTATTTTGTCTTCACTTCTTAAAAAGGAAATTATTCATTGACATCAATTTATTCTTCAGATGACAATCAAAACAAAACACATGATAAAAAAGAGAAGAAGATGGTGCTTCAGAAGCCCCATGGTACCATGGAATACACTGTAAGTATAAGCAAGGTGTCTGGGCATGAGTAATACCAGTAGGTTTATGTAAGGTTTATCCTGACACATTCTGCCTCCTGGCTGCTGTGTTCGCTTACCCATTAAATAATGTGAAGTTTCTTCAGATAGGTTCTGGGTCATTTCTTTTCCCTCTATGTTTTCTCCCCTGTCAACCAGTGGCTTGAGAATGTGAGGTGAGTGATATGCCTACAACATCTGCCCCCGTATTGATCACCAGTGCTGCAAAGGCCAATCTGACTGACCAGGCAGGTGACCCCTTGCTCTCTTATTACTCCCTGTGTATGCCCCAAAGCTGTGATGAAGAGGATGACCTTCCTCAAGACAGGAGGACTCTTCTTCAGTTAAGGGCATTCTAGTAACCGTGCTCCCCTGCTAGAACCTCCAAACAAACCTAGATTTACCTTTTGTATGACAGTGAGTACCAGTTTTCAGTGTCCGTCCCAGACACCCTTCCTGACTTCACTCGACTAGTCGACATGTTCACTAGTCCTCCATGCCTGGTCCTTTTTCAAGAAGCAATGGCTTCATCATCCACACCACGCAACCTCCATCCTTATCCTCAACAGCCACACTCATTCCTACCTTCTGTGACTATCCAGCAAGTCTAGGCCAGATCCTTTTTTTTTAACTCTCACAGAATCAGTATTCCTTTATATAATTTATCTCAATTTCACATTTCTGTTTCATTAGTGTGATTGTAATTTTAATGTATATCTCGTGCCCTGATTTGTATGCCTATGGAGAGACACTACACCTGCTTGTTCACATCGTATTCCTTGTACCTTGAAGGGCGTTGGCCTCTGCATTGTTGAATCAATAGGTGAACGATGCTATGCATGTTTGAATCACTGCAATGCCACACAGTGTGTCAACTCTCATCTCTCACTGCACCACAAGCTCCAGGAGGCCAAGAGCTGTATCTTACGTATCCTAGCCTTGGCACAGGGTGGGCACTCAGTTATAGATCTATTTTAATTCACTGTGAAGTAGCACTGTTGATGAGTGTTCTCTTTGACTTCCAAGAAGAAACAGAGTGCTGTTGTCATTACCTAGTTACATTGTCCCAACGTGTACTTGTTTTATGCTCATTATTTGTGCACCATGCCAGGCACTACAGGAGGGGAGCAGCAAGGTCTGATCCTTCCCTGGTGTTTCCTTTGGCTCTTCTCCAAGCCTCTATAGAGTCATATTGAAGAGCCTGGCCTAGGCATTTATTTCATGCTCAGTGCTCTGTGATCATCTCTCAGGATTGTTCAGGAGCATATAGGTCCATTCATTTCAGAAAGGATTTGGGGTGATTATATTTTACATTACCATTGTCTTGGGCTCGGCACCTATAGCTCAAGCGGCTAAGGTGCCAGCCACATACACCTGAGCTGGCAGGTTTGAATCCAGCCTGGGCCCGCCAAACAACAATGATGGCTGCAACCAAAAAATAGCCGAGTGTCGTGGCAGGCGCCTGTAGTCCCAGCTACTTCAGAGGCAAAAGAATCGCTTAAGCCCAGGAGTTGGAGGTTGCTGTGAGCTGTGATGCCATGGCACTCTGCCCAGGGTGACAGCTTGAGGCTTTGTCTCAAATAAATAAAAATAAAAAACATTACCACTTTCTAAAACACGTTATTGATAAGGCACTGTGCTGAGTGTCTTTTCTCGAAATAAACACTCAAGAAATATTGGATTAAATTATTGTTAAGAACAATATTCTAGAACCATAATCCATGAGATCTGTGTGTATTCGTTTGCCAGTACAATTTATAAGCCCCTCCAAAGAAGTGAGAACACTGTTTGCTAGAAGTTGTTTCACATGGTATATATACTCCTCAATAATGCCGTGGACATAAAAATCAGCCTCCAAATTAGTAAATATAAATAGGGATTAAGTGAGTATGGCATATGCCTACCTGTTTGAATTATATGTTATGGAGAGATTTGTTTTATTTGGCAAGTTATTTTTATACTTTCCTTGGAATAAACGATAACTCATGTAACTTTGGGTGTAGAGAACCTGCTAGCCCTGGGTTATTTATATTGCTCCTGAGCTGTGGAGGTTCAAGCATTCTGGTTTCAAGCATTCGATGATACCAGCATCCCTCTCAGGGGCTGTGGCCTAATATTCTTTCTCTCTCTCTCTCCATATATATATTTGTGTGTTATCCTTATGTAGTAACTGAAATTGTTAAAAGTTTTTCTCCTTCCCTGAACTCCCTGTACATGGTATCTTTTATAAGCTTTACTCATAACAATATAAAGGAAATTAATTGATCACTTACCACGAAGTAAGTGCTATATAAAGCACAGATTATGATCAGCTCTGTTTGAGACACAGAGAAGTGAAGCAAATGGCCCAAGGTCATACAGATAGCAAGTAGGAGATCTGGAATTCACATTCAGCCATCTAGTTCCAGAGTCTGGATTCTCAATCTTGTCCTGACTCCAAACCCTGAAAATCTGTAATTAGAAAGGTTTATTTTTAAACTTTTTGGTTTGTGTTTAGTAGAAATGATTGTGTCTAGGCTATAAGTATAGGCTTAGGGTATCCTGTCCTCTCCTAGGGGCATATGTTATTTACGTAAATTTTAAGTGATTTTAAAATATATGTATTTATATCCTAACTTCTTCTAAAAAGGTTCTGAGGCTGTTTCAGAGTAAACTGTAACTATAAACTTAGATCAGTCTGAAGCAGTTCATCTGGTAGATGGACTTTTGGTACCGAGGGCAGGGATGGTTGTAACTCTGCTTCTCCATCTCAATTTTTTCACTAGTCCACACTTTCCTTCAGCTTCTTCAAATTTCTGCATAATTTGAGACTCTACCAAGGCTCACCTGGTAGAGCTGGTTCTGATTACAGAGTCAGCCACCAGACTTGACCCAAGGCTATAGATGAGACCTTCGCAGTGACATTGATCAGAGTCACGTCCCACTAACAAGGCCATCTGGTAACTCTGGACAGACAGGCACATCCTGGGATGTTGACAAGACCACAAGGCAATTGTGGAAGGCAATTTCTATTTTACTGCGAAGTTTCTCATCTTTTCACTGTCCTCTCTCCCTACTCCACCTGTGCTATAGAAGAAAAGAAAAGTCACACGTTTTATAGACTTAGAGAATAACACTAATTTGGCTGGCTGTGGAAAATTATCATTTTAATGACAGTGAGCCATTCCTGAGTTTCTTTCAGATTTCCTTGCTTGCCACAGTATTCATGTGCTAACTATTCTAGTGCCCTCTGTGTGCTAGGTTCTGCACTGAGCACAGGGAAAAACAGCTGTTAGCAGGCCACTGGGCATCAGCTTATATTGCAGCAGTGAGACAGACAAATGACAGAAGATTACAAGAGAGGAGGTCGCCCCACTCCCCCAATTGTGGGTGTGTCTTCTTTCTTGTTGAAATTTTATATTTCGCTTCTTGGATTTTACCCCATATGCCTAGGTTGTGTCCAAGTAAAACTAGAAATCTATTAGTGGACAGCAAAATTCAAAGATGGTGGCGCCCAGGAATGAATTGGATTTGAGACGTTGCTTTTATGTGATTTTATGAAGAATTGAGAATGTATCCACTCATTTTCATGGTCTGTCTGCTCGGAACTGTTACTTTTTCATTTACTCATATTGTGAATAGATTAATGTTATCTATCAAAAGGACTTTTTTTTGGCTTTATATATTGACTCTTATTTGTTTGATTATTCTAGGCTGGAAGCCAGGATACCCTAAACTCCATAGCACTGAAGTTTAACATCACTCCCAATAAATTAGTGGAACTGAATAAACTCTTTACACACACTATCGTTCCAGGCCAGGTAATTATTTTCTTGTTGAATATGACTTTAGAATTTCACATGTACCTTTTATTGCCACTTGAATGCCTCACTGTCAATGTCACAGGACTATCTCCAGTCTTTCCTCTCCTTTAGATCCAAGAATTCTGAAAGTATCCTAACACTTACCAACTGGTTCAGAGTTGAACACGTTGCAAATGATTAATGCAGCTTGTTATATCTATTGTTAGTTTATGTAGTAGGTGTTTCGTAGGGTATCAAGAGAATTTGTAGGGTGGTGCCTGTGGCTCAGTGAGTAGGGTGCCCGCCCCATATACCCAAGGGTGATGGGTTCGAACCCGGCTCCAGCCAAACAGCAATTTAAAAAAGAGAGAGAGAATTTGTTAATTAATGTGACTTTTTTTTCCCTGTTGAATATAACAGATATTCTCAGATTGTTTAGTTCAGAATTGCAAATTTCAATTTAATCCATCCCTTCCGGGTAATTGTAGCCATGGCTTTATTTTAATTTGGGCAGAATTATTGCGGTTTTTTTGGTGTTAGTTTGACACCATAACAAGAATGGTCATCCTGGTCAGAGACAGAGGAATTAACAGGACTGTCCACAAAAGGCCACCCTATTTTTTTTTCCAGGTTTTTAATACAGTCACACTGCATAGCAACAGTTTTGGTTAATGGTGGACCACATATACAACAATGATCCCATAAGATTATACTATTGTATTTTAACTGTATCTTTTCAATGTTTAGATACACAAATACTTATTACACTTGTCTGCAATATCCAGTCTGGTAACATGCTGTACAGGTTTATAGTCTAGGAGCAATAGGTTGTGGCATATGGCCTAGGTGTATACTAGGCCGTTGTTTAAGTACACAAGATAGTGTTCAAATAACGACAAAATCACCTAACTATAAACCTCAGAATGTATCCCTGTGGTAGAGTGATACATGACTGTACTTTGTTAAGCTTCATGAATTTAACAGATTGTGTAATTGTGCCACTCGAGGTTAATCCAGTAAAAATTTTCTTAATTCTTTCTATGTGATAAGATCTCGTATCTCCACTTTTAAACTATAGTCAGGCAATAAATTTGAATGGTTTAGTCATGGGAGGAATTAAGCTGAGGCCAGGTCTCCAGTCCCATTCATTGAAGTACTTTGTTGCCATGGTCACATGTGAGTTCCCTTGTTAACTTACTAGGGCATCTTCATGGATCTTGGTATTATAGTGACATTTAATTCTTTCAGAATAGATAATGCTGGTTTGAAGCACAACTTCATTCAGGCAATGATGATATTATTCTTTGCATTTCTTTCAAGGGCAGCACATGAAGGCAACAGGGTCACAAGTTGGCCAGTTTGTACTGTAGTGTTTTTGGTATTTATGTTCTTGTCAAAAGGAGAAATTAGTGTACTGCCAGTACCAGGTAATGAGTGTGTGGGGGGTGGAGAGCTGCATTAAAACTTCTCAAAAATTAATAAATGTTCATCTCTAGGATAACTAACAGAATTTAATCTCTTTCATTATTGGGCTAGGTTTAAATTTACTAACTAAAGGTAAAAGACTATAGTCACTGGAATTGAGTAAAATAACTTAGGATGATTCTTGATGTTGTACCCATAAAAAGAATAGTTGATTGGTGCTAGATTAAGGTCCAATAGCTGGTAGAAGTATAATAACTATTTTAATACACCTACTGTAATAGTAAAAATACTAAGAAAAGGCTCCCCAGAGCTCTGTCTACATTGGTTTTGTTTTAGCTACATGACTTGGGCAAGTCACTTCCCAGTTTGTATCTCATTTCCTAACCTCTGAAATTAGAGGTTGGACCATATTTTTTTTTTCTGGTTTTTTTTTTTCTTATTTTTTCAAATTAATACGAGGGTGCGATATTTAGGTTACATTGTCCTCACTTCCAGGGTAATTTCCATTTGTAGCAGAGCCCTGCAGCCAGGGGCGTGTTATCCACTCTCTTAATGTGCACATTAGGTGAGATTTCATCTCATGCCCTCCCTCCTTCTACCAAACATCCTCCTCCCTTCCACCCCTGAACTGGTCTGCATTAGTGTTTTATTGTTCTTATGAGCATGTAATTATTTATATATTGATTTCCTATTAGTATGAAGTATATTGGATATTTCTTTTTCTATTCCTGGCGCTACTTTGCTAAGAAGAATGTATTTCAACTCCATCCTGGTAAATCTAAAAGATGTAAAGTCTCCATCTTTTCTAATGGCCGAATAATATTCTGTGGTATTATCTTATATGTCCCTTTAACCTTTAATGTGGTGTCAGCCCTTATAGAATTAAATAACTGTGTGCTGTTAGCTGTCCCAGAACCCATCTATACTCATGACTTTTGCTGGCAAAGATAAAGAATTAAGAAGAGGGGAAATAGGTTGAGGGACTTTCAGAAACTGCAGATGACCTTTTGATTTAAAGGATTTTAAAACTCTATTTTGGTACGTAGAGGAGTAGATGCCACTCTCATCTCAGCAGATCTGATAAATCAAAAACAGTTTGATCTGCTCTGGCTTTAAAAAATGTGAGACTCACCCTTCTGGAGACTGTGTTGACCGTCACCTTAAGACAGAAAATAAAACTGGTCTGGCTAGGTCAGGGCCCTCATATGACAGTGATTTTAAGAGGAGATTACCTGAGAGTTTATGAAACTAAAATCTAATTCTAAACCTTTTATTACTTCAGAAAACAAAAAAACAAAATGAGACACACTTAAAGTAAATAACTGAGGCATAAAACGTTCTTCAGAAGGTCCTGAGTTTGGCTGTTAATTCTCAATACTTATATCACAGTTGAGAGCATATATAAAAAATGTACTTTTACAAGTAGTTTATCTTGAGCACCCTCAAAAATTACACTGTGCATAGTACTTAAAGATGTTTTATATTCATAGGTTACCTTGGCTACAGATGCTTAAAATTTTTTTCTAGGCTAAAATGACAGCTTTGCTGTATAATAAAGAATTTTAGGACCTCAGAACCACATTTGCCGGGGTTGGAGCAGGCCCAGAATAATTTTCTGAAGGCAGTAGGAAACCTTCACCCTACGCATGACCCAGGCCCACTTCCAGGCTGAGGTAGCCCCTGTTCTCCACTTGCCTCTGTCGCAGTGCAGAGAGCCATTTAAGTAAGGGAGCCTCCCTTAGATGGAACATTTATAATGTGTCAGACCACAGAATCTCAGTCTGTCTTGGCTAATAATTTTCAGGAGTTCATGTGCAAAAGAAATACTTATGAATGAAGAATTGCTTGGGAAAATGTTGTCTAGTCATTCTTCCAGTTTAGCCATGTAAGTTAAATAAGAGCTACATATCAGGGCGGCACCTGTGGTTCAGTGGGTAGGTTGCCGACCCCATATACGGAGGGTGGTGGGTTCGAACCCAGCTCCTGCCAAACTGCAGCAACAACAGAAAAATAAATAGCTGGGTGTTGTGATGGGCACCTGTAGTCCCAGCTACTCGGGAGGCTGAGGCAAGAGAATCACCTAAGCCCAAGAGCTGGAGGTTGCTGTGAGCTGTGACGCCACAGCACTCTACCGAGGGTGACAAAGTGAGACACTGTCTCAAAAAAAAAAAAAAAAGAGCTACATATCAAAATTTATATTACTACATAATGTTAGTGATTTGTAAATTGTTTTTACAGAACTCTAAACTTTGCCGTTTGCCATGGACCTATATGACGGATGTTATAAAGAACAGTCCTCCAAAACTGTTGTTATATTTACTGTTAAGTGTGTCATCAAGGACAGACAGTTGAATGAGACTCCCTGGGAGGATACTTGTACGTCCGAAAAATTGGTTTCTTCTTAACTTACGGAAATTGAGTTCTCCTAACAGTTTATTTCCATATCTTTGCACTCATCATATAGAAACTCAAGGCCAGTTTTAGGGCCCACTTCTCAGTGAGTGTAGGAGTTTTGGAGGACTTAATTTTGGTCCGCAATCAGTCCTCACCTTACATCGTCTTGACTTTGATTTCCCCACCTTTGTCTTAATGTGTCTTTTATTGTCTCAATTTTTTTCTGGATTGAAGTGACATTTAAATAACTAAAGTTTAAACAGAAATATGGCTGAAAGGATGGAAGACAGTATATAATACTGATCAGTGACCAGTTATGTGATTAGCTTCTGAATTCTGTCTAATATAATTAAAGGTCATCAATTTAAGATTACATTGGATATATGCCAAAATGTAGCATATCTCATTAAAAGTGTTGAATGACAGATTTATGACAACATTTCTAGAACCAGCATATTTTCCAGAAAAATGGTTATTTTGTACATTGAGGGGGGTTATTATTTATATATGCATTTATTTATGTATTTAGAGCCTGGCCCTGTCACCCCAGCTATGGTGTAGTGACATCATAATGGCTCACTGAAACCTCAAACTCCTAGGCTCAAGGAATCCTCCTTCGTCAGTCTTCTGAGTAGCTGAGACTATAGACGTGTGCCACAACACCCGGCTAATTTTTCTGTTTTCTGTAGAGACTGGGTATCTCTTTATGTTGCTGTAGCTGATCTTGAAATTCTGGCCTCCAGTGATCCACCCACGAGTGCTGGGATAAAAGGCATGAGCCACTGCTCCTGGCCTGTTCTTATTTTTAGATAACCCAGACAGTGATAGAAGAGAAAGCATTGGGATTATTGTATTGATGTTAGTTTGTACAGTTTATTGTATAAGGACCTTACTATTTTAGAGCTCAGGGCCTGCTTAGAGTTAGCAAACCCAGATTAATTCCATTTCTACCTGGCACAGGTATTGTGTTCTCTCTCTTCCATTTGCTTATTGTCAGTCCCCTTGCTTGGAGGGCTCTCCCACTCTCCCATCTTATTTCTACTTATTCTTCAAGGCTTCACTGGACCCACTTGGTTCCCGTGGCCTACCCAGAATACTCATCCACCTTACTCTCCCTTTTTCTGAGCTTCTACAGTGTCCACAGACGTGTTCCAGAACCTTCACACTGCTCATATTCAGATGGCCAAGCTTTATTTACATGGATTAGTCTAGAAGACCCCAAGTTGCTTATGAGTTCTGTGAAAGCCAACTGAGTTTTAGTCATGCACTGAAATGAACAGTGACTTCACTGAACACTAGGTAGTGATTTGCCTGATTCTTGGGACTTCCTCATGTCTTCTTTCCCTTTCTCAGGTCCTTTTTGTGCCAGATGCCAACTATCCTTCTAGTACCTTAAGGCTATCATCGTCCAGTCCTGGTGCTACTGTCTCTCCTTCATCATCAGATGCCGAATATGACAAACTGCCTGTACGTACATCACAAACTTCACAGACTGAAGTTCATTTTTATCAGAGAAATTTTTTGTGTGTTGTAAAATTTAATGTGTTATTTTTTACAAGAGTACATCTAAAATTTTCCCTAAAGGGTTAGGGTTAGGTAATTGTAGAATGAAATGCATCTTTTCCAAAAGAAACCTGTTCACATTTAAGATCTCAAAGGCAAAAATGGATGCCTTTTAAAAGTATGAGGTTAGGGGGCGGCGCCTGTGGCTCAGTGAGTAGGGTGCCAGCCCCATATACTGAGGGTAGCGGGTTTAAACCCAGCCCGGGCCAAACTGCAACAAAAAATAGCCAGGCATTGTGGCAGGTGCCTGTGGTCCCAGCTACTCAGGAGGCTGAGGCAGGAGAATCACCTACGCCCAGGGGCTGGAGTTGCTGTGAGCTGCTACGCCACAGCACTCTACCGAGGGCGACAAAGTGAAACTGTCTCTATAAAAAAGAAATATGAGGGTTAAATTTCCAATGAAATTAATAGAATAGTTTATTTGTAGTCCGGTTTTTTTCCTTGTTGTTTTTTGAGATAGAATCTCATTATGTCACCCTTAGTAGAGTGCTATGGTGTCAAAACTCACAGCAACCTCAAACTCTTGGGCTTAACTGATTCTCTTGTCTCCACCTCCCAAGTAGCTGGGACCACAGGCACCGCCACAACACCTGGCTATTTTGTTGTTTTTGTTGTTATTGTTGTTTAGCAGGGTGAGCCGAGTTCGAACCTGCCAGCTCTGGTGTATGTGGCCGGCGCCATTACCACTGAGCTATAAGCACTGAGCCAGCCCTCCTTTTTTTAAAAGGAATTTGAATCATGAGTCTAATATGAATATTTTATTGAGCTTATTTTCCAAAGACATTTTGTTAGCCAGTTTTATGAGTTTGCACATATGCCTTTGGTTTTTTTTTTAATGTTAGTTTTATTGGATACCTATTAAAATATTTGTGGCATTTCTTAAAGGAAAAAGTGTACTTGCCTTTTTTTATATTCAAGTTAAATGGAAACAGTATAGTTATAGGCAATTGGCTTGACTTGTACATAGAATTTGTTTTGAAAAATTTTAATTTTGGAAATTTTTGTTTTTGCAAGGATGCTGACTTAGCACGAAAGGCCTTAAAACCCATCGAAAGAGTCTTATCATCTACTTCTGAAGAAGATGAGCCAGGCGTGGTGAAATTTTTAAAAATGAACTGTCGATACTTCACTGATGGAAAGGTATGCAGGTCTGCAACTTGTTTCCTTTTCTTGGAATCTGTGGAAAACTAAGTTTACAAATTACTGGAATGGAGGCTACCTTAAAATATCTGATGCAAAATTTCGGTTTCAGATTTGACAAATGCCTGTTAGTTTTCCTCTATTAGATGCCTGGATTTTTACTTACTGTGGGAAAAACAGTCATTGAGTGGAAATAGGGTTCTCTGTGATCTTGGATTTATCACTATGTCTTTTAGTTCTTGGCCTGTGAATTGTTAGGGCGACATTAGAGTGTGTATTTAATAGCAAACACTGGAGTGAGATGCACAGTTTACATTCCAGCTCTACCCCTCACTAACTCTGAGAGCGTGGGCAAGGTATTTAAATTTCCTATGCTTCCATTTTCTTCATCTATAACAGTGGTTCTCAACCTTCCTAATGCGTGGCCCTTTAATACAGGGGCAGAGAACTGCTGATCTATAAAATAGGAACAATTAAAAAATTAGGTAACAGTATGATAATCAAAAGAGATAATTTGTGCTAAGAGTTTTGCATCTAAACGGGAAAATGGTAAACTCTTAGCCTGTGTTTGCTGGGGATAGTGCTAGTATTAGTGTCTGCTATGTTGTGTTTTTAGTTTTTTGTTTGTTGGTGTTTGTTTGTTTGTATGTTTTTTACAAATCCAACTTTTGGTTCGCCTCTGAAGAAAGAGTTAGGTTGGTGTCAAATGAATTCCTGTGGTCATAGCAGAGACTTCTGTCAGGTTTCAAATAGAATAGAAACTCCATACTTCATACTTGATGACCTCCCTACGTTGACCACTTCCTTAAGTTGACCTAATTTTCATAGACCAGACCTGTGCCACATCCACGTATCAGTATGGTAGACCTAGTTCCTTAGTTGATCACCTGCGTGTGTTGACCTATTTGTTATAGTCCCTTGGGTGGTCAATTTACAGAGATTCTACTGTGATAGGAAAATATGTATTGGTGTACTTTGAAAACTTTTTCAAATAATAGCAAGTAATGGTTGAAATACAAAACTTTTTTTTTTTTTTAAGAGTCAGAGTCTCACTCTGTCACCCTCGGTAGAGGTAGAGTGCTATGGCGTCACACAGCTCACAGCAACCTCCAGCTCTTGGGCTTAAGCGATTCTCCTGCCTCACCCTCTAAGTAGCTGGGACTACAGGCACTCGCCACAACACCCAGCTATTTTTCTGTTGCAGTTTGGTCAGGGCCAGGTTTGAACCCACCACCCTCGGTATATGAGGCCGGTGCCCTAGCCACTGAGCCACAGGCACCACCCAAAACTTTTTTAAAAAGACATATCATATAAGTCACTCATTTAAAGTTTACAATCCAATGGTTTTTAGTTTGGTTCACAGAGTTGTAAAACCACCAGTGACCACAATCAATTTTATAAAATTCTCCTCACCCAAAAAAGAAGCTCTATAACCATTAGCAGCCATTCATTTTCCATTTCTCTCCCGTTACCACAGCTTAACCCCTCATGCCAGCCACGGGCAGTCGCTTAGCTATTTCATGTATCTATGTAGTTGCCTATTCTGGACTTTTTTTTATTCTTATCTAACTGTAATTATATAATCATTAACCAATATCTGCCATCTCCTGCTTCCTCCTAACCCCTCATGGCTCTGGTAACCACCATTCTACTCTCTCCTTGTATGAGATCAACTTTTTAAAATTCCACGAGTGAGATCATACAGTATTTGTCTTTCTGCACCTGGTTTATTTCACTTAACATAAAGTTCTCTGGGTTCATCTGTGTTGTTGCAAATGCCAGGATTTCTTTTTTTAACGGGTTAACAGTACTCTGCTGTGTACATACATCCCATCTGCATTACGCGTTTTCCGCTGATGCACACTTAGGTCAATTCCACATCTCTGCCATTATGAGTGATGCTGCAGTAAACGTGAGAGTGCAGATTCTCTCTTCGACATACTGATTTCATTTCCCTTGGATACATACCCAGTAATGAGGTTACTGGATGTACAGAACTTTTCACAAAGATGATCACTAGAGTCATTAAAAGTACCAAAATAAATTATCTGCCTTAAGGAGTCATTTTATCCCGCTGTCCATGATAGATAACATCCCTGTGGCCATTAAGGTCTGTAACATAATCTGATCAAGCAGGATCCCACCAAGCTACTGCTTCATGCTTTTACTTTCCATAGATCAACTATATTCAGTTTGGCTGCAGAAATTTCATATTCCTTTTGAGGTTGAATTTTTCTGTATGTGAGCTTTCTAAACACTTTAGAGAAAAATACTGGGGCTGTTCTTCAGCACCATGGTTCTGAGACAGCTGCTCCCTTAGTTACAGTACCAGTGTCTTTTTAGATATGTGGTGAATTCTTGCTAAGTAAATTGTAAAGCTCTGTGATCTCCATCTGGAAGCACCTGGAACAGCCCCATCTCATTTTACAGAGAACTAGGAAGTCTGAGATACACATGGGTGAACAGGATCACTACGCAGTTGTGCTGTTGCAACAGCTGTGCTAGAATTGGGCTCAATTGAAAGGCAAGTCTGTTTTCTCTGCCTCCCCCACCTCCCCCAGCACTCAGCATTGCATTTCTTCAGCCTGGTCTCTGAGACCTTATAGAGGGGATGTGATTGTCACGTGGAGTACTGTGGTTCACAGACAACGGAATGGTTGCTGAGAGCATTTCTGCTTGAAGTGATTCTGTCCTGTCTTTCTCCTGCAGGGTGTGGTTGGAGGTGTCATGATTGTCACTCCAAATAACATCATGTTTGACCCTCATAAGTCCGATCCCTTGGTTATTGAAAACGGGTGTGAGGAGTACGGCCTCATCTGCCCCATGGAAGAGGTTGTTTCCATTGCTCTCTACAACGACATCTCTCACATGAAGATCAAAGACGCCTTGCCATCGTAAGAGACCTTCCTTGGTTTACCAGAATAAAAGGGGTATCAGGAGAATGACATGCAGTTAAAAACTGAGGGCATTTGTAGAATCAAGGGATTGTGTATAGGAGAAGTTGAAGGTGGAAAATTTGTGCACTGAATGTAAAAAATAGGAAAATGAAAAGAAATAGAACAATAAAGTCGGTGGGGGAACATTGAACATAAAAGAGAAAAGCTAAGAGGGCAGCAGGTGAAAATGGCGTGTGTTTGGCTTATTTTTCTGAAAAGCAGTTATAGGTTCTTAATAAATTTGTGAAAAAACAAATGGTATTTCTCTGAAAGAATTTTAGTCTTATTACAATTAGTGAATGTTTCCTTTTCAGTTAGGAGAGTTTTTTGTTTCTTTGTTTTTTTGAGACAGAGTCTTACTATGTCACCCTCAGTAGAGTGGGTGACAGCAACCTCAAACTCTTGGGCTTATGCAGTTCTCTTGCCTCAGCCTCCCAAGTAGCTGGGACAACAGGCACCCACCACAATGCCCAGCTGTTTTTTTTTTTGTTGTTGTTGTTGTTGTTATAGTTGTCATTGTTTAGCAATCCCAGCCCAGGTTTGAACCCACCAGCCTCAGGGTATGTGGCTGGTGCTGTAACCACTGTGCTATGGGCACCAAACCAGTTAGGAGAGTTCTATTTGTCTTCATGTAAATTCTAGAAAATGCAGTCTTCCTGCCTCACGGTCTCTCTTAATCCTATAAGGAGCTAGGTTTGAGTGGACAGTATAGCAGCTGCCCCCACCCACCATGGTGTGAAGAGGGAATAGTATCAGTTGGCTTTTTCTCTGAAGTATAGATGAATATTACTTTACTCCTGATCACCTCTACCTTATAATTTTGGGTTTATTGTTAGAAAAGAGAGAGAGGAAGAAAGAAAGTTAAGAAGGCTTAGGGAATTGATTAACTTAGCGGGGGTAATCTGATTTTTATTGTCCTTTTGCCCTTGGAGTCATATGAAAAGAAGGCAAGGTGCCTAGAGAGCTAAACCTAGACACAGAATCCCTAGGGGTCATAGTAGCAGGTTCTGCCGTCCTGCGGTCCTTAGCATCTGATCCCCACCCCAAGTCGCTGAAGATACCACTAGAACATGAGCCCTGAAGTGGTTTCTAAATTCTGCCTCCAGAAGTATCCAGGTGAGAGGTTTGGGAGGTAGCTGAGCCATAGGCGTGATGGTCAGGTCTGGAGTCACGTTGCCTGTATTTCCCTGTCTCTGCCGTGTATGTCTCATGGCCGACATGACTTACTCAGTCTTTCGCCTCCCTTTCCTCTTCTGTAAAAGGGAGTTAATAATATTCTTCAGCATACGGGGCTTTTGTAAGAACTAAACACATCGATCTATCAAAACCCTTAGAAAATGGTCTAGTGCTTGCTAAGAGTGGGCTGTTAATTATTTCAACTTTTAGTTCGCATCCAAAACTCTGTTCCATGGGGATCTTGTTATCCATATGGACTAAGCCTGTTAGGGCAACTTAGAACATGACTCTTTTGCACCAAAGTTATGAAGATGAGTGGGTCATGGGCCTACCCTTGAGGAGTCTGAAGTTTGCTGGATGCATCAGATGAAAGTGGTGTAATTAAGTGGCACCATAAACAGCGATGTGCATGTGCTCCATAAGAACAGTGTAAGGGGGTGTCCATCTGCCTTGGGATCTTAGATGAGGAGGAGGTGAGGGAGTGAAAGCAAGCATGAATATCAGGTTCTCTGCAGCAAGGGGGAGGAAGACCAGGTGAGGATATAGGTAAGTTTAGAGGTAGATAGGGCCAGAGAAATAGGGTCATTACTTACAGAAAATGGCTTCTAATGGAGTAATACTGTTGTACATCTTCTGCCTAGGACAGGGATCCCCTGTTTTTAAACAGGGGGCCAGTTCACTGCCCCTCAGACCATTGGAGTGCTGGACTGTGGGCCCCAAGACGAATTGGCTGCTAAGCAGGACAGGCAGCAGTGGCAAAAACACTCGGCGGGCTGGATAAATGTCCTAGGTGGGCCACAGACGGGCCATAGTTTGAGGATTCCTGGCCTAGGATATTAAGTATTCTGTTTAATAATAGAAAGGGAATGTATATCTTTAAAAATATTTTTTTTCTCAGTGTGAGGTTATGTTTAATGATCTAGAATTCAAGAATAATGCTATGACAGCAAGAAGGGAGGAGAGTAAAGAATTGCCTCCTAGTTTGTTGAAATTATTTCAGGATTGTGCTTTGATTTCTGCCTTGTATGCAGGTATAGTAAGGATTTTTACTCTAATGAACAAGAATATGTGAGTGGAATCAGTGTGAAATAAACTTTGTATTGTCTTCAGAATTTCAGTTCTCTCAAAGTTTCATATTGCTTAAAATGTCATTATTCCTAAAAGTATAATGGTAAAATATCAAGTACAACTTATCTAGCTATAGTGTGCAAATAATTTTTTAAATTCTGTGTGGGGACCAGGCATGGTGGTTCATACCTGTAACCCCAGCACTTTGGGAGGCTAAGCTGGGAGGATTGCTTGAGGCCAGGAGTTCAAAACCAGGCTGGGCAACATAGTAAGACCCTGTATGTGCAAAAAAATAATGTGAAAATTAACTGGGAATATTAGCCCATTGTTGTAATCCCAGCTACTCAGGAGGCTAAGGCAGGAGGATCAATTGAGCTTAGGGGTGAGACTGCTACATTAGTGGCCCTGGACTCCAGCCTAGGTGACAGAGACCCTGTCTCAGGGGAAAAAGAAAAGTGGTGAGTGTGTCTACAAAATGTCTCCTCATCCTCAAGTTTTGTAGTGTGTGTGTGTAGGACATTTTGTAACTCCAACCGCCACCGAGTAGGAAGGAAACACCTGAAGGAATTGATCATCATTAGGTGCCTGGCTAAGTCTGGAAAACATTAATTAATAACAGAGCCGTTGACATCGTTATGTACTTTGCCCCAGCAGTGCTTGGCAGCTGCAGTGCAGGAAAAGCAGATGGCTAAATTGATTTCAAGTAGGCTACCGGCCGCTTGAGATAGGTAGAAGTGCAGGAAGGGAGGAATGGACGGGTTTTTAGGAGGCTGATTTTTTGTGGGGGTCAAGTTTGATAAGGAAGGAAGGAGTTGCGAAAGGGGTATGGATGTTTAAGAAGAAAGTTTTACTTATTAAGTATACGGACAGCCTGGGTTCTTTGTTGTAGGACCTCTTACAGCTTTGAATATGCCAAATTAGATTCTGACTTTCAATATGGAGATTATGCTACATTGCAGTCATTTATTTGACTCTAGGGTTGAAGCATCTTTAACATATCCTGGGATGCTAGCGTTGGGCAGACTCATTTTGTATAAGTAGCTTTCTGCAGAAGAGAAACATTGTCACAATTGTATTCTAAACTATAGCACTTAGGGGCTCAGGGAATGCTCATTGAAATGAAATGAATTATGAATTAAAGAGGCTTTTTTAAGCATTTATCAGAGCCAAGCAATTACGTAGGCTTTTATTTTCTATTGGAAAAAGCCATGGACCTTTTCCATTGAGGTGGTTTATATAGCTCTGGGAAGGCAATCTTCTTGTAACTTCAGAACTCCCTGATACCTCATTGCTTTAATGTCATAACCATTTATTTCAAAGCCAGAACAATAGATAAAGTATTACTGGAAGAAGATCTAGCTTTTTTAGAAAATATAATTATTTCTGAAATTGAAAATGTTTTTTTAAATGGGTTTTTGTATCTCTGTATTTTAACCCCACAATGGCACTGTTACTGGTTGTGGGAAGTGGTAATATGGGGTCCCTCAAGATATTTCCAGTCATGTTTTTTAAAGTATGTATTTCTTGATCATTTATTTTAAGCTTGGACTAACATATTTAACCATTATTTTCCTGTAATTCAAATTTGGGTTGGAAAGCATCTGTTATTAAGGAAAAATAATTTCAGCTGATAAACAAGTTGCCCTGTTTTTCATAAAGTAAAGTGGTATTGTTATAAAATAAGAGATATTTAATTAAGAAATTTAAACTAAGTTTTATACATAAGAGCTTTTTTTTTTTTGCAGTTTTTGGCCGGGGCTGGGTTTGAACCTGCCATCTCCAGCATATGGGGCCAGAGCCCTACTCCTTTAAGCCATAGGCACTGCCATAAGAGCTTTCTTGATAAGATTTCATTAAATTTTTAAACTGTAATATGGAGCAACTGCTGTATATTCACAATAACAGTGGAAGGTTTATTTTGCACTTTTAGAGGGGTGTCTATGATTGGAAACATCAGATCCTAAGCCATGAGACCTCAAATAAGGGTTCATGGTCATTTACTTTATAGAGAAGGCAGTTAAATGAGTAGCTTTGAGTCAGTGAGCCTTCCGGAATTAATATAGAATTTTCTAGACTATTTTATAAAAAGGGAAATTTTGACCATATTAGGAATTTTAGACTTAAAATATTTCTTCTCCTTTGTTCTTTCCTTCATGAAACTCAGACACATTATTATTTCATATTTGAAAATCTTACAGGTAACATCTCCATCTTCATGTATAACTTCCCAAACCATTGTGTGCTTCTAGAAAGAATATGCACCTCTCACGGTTCATCCTTTTCCATTACTTTTAGTTGATTTATGTTTTATTTTGAAGTTAGTTTCTTGACTTTATTTTTTATTCTGAAACCATTTAAACATAAATTTAAGTTGTGGCGTATTTGTGTTTTGGTTTTTGGTTGGGTTTCTGTTTTGTCGTTTGCCTTTCCTCCATTTTGTTTTTGATTTTATTTTTAACATTCCATGTGCACCCACCATTTTTCCCCCCACAGTGACCTACCTCAGGATCTTTGTCCTCTGTACAGGCCTGGAGAATGGGAAGACCTGGCTTCAGAAAAGGACATCAACCCATTCAGCAAGTTCAAATCCATCAACAAGGAAAGACGACAGCAGAGTGCAGAGAGAACTGTTACTTTGGATTCCAACTCAACAGGGCCTTTGGAGAAATCGAAAGAACACACACATATGAAGCCCTCAGGCAGCTCGGTGTCAGAAAAATTAAGGAAGCTGGAATCTTCCAGGGAGACAGCCAGAGACTCTCCCACGGTCACTAAGCTCAGCAAGGGACCTTCGGATACTCACTCTGCATTGGAATCTTCAGCCAAAGAAAACTCTCTTTTAGGGGAAGACGATGACTTCGTGGACTTAGAAGAACTTCCTTCTCAACCTGATCGTGGAATGGACAAAAGGGACCCCTCGAAGGAGTGCCTTTTTCTCAACTCAGAAGAGCGGAAGAAGGCTGAGTCACAGAGAATCAATTCTGCTAGGGAAAAGCAGGTGCAGTCAACCTTGAACTTTTCAGAAGCAGGGAATGATGCTGAACTGAAGGGGACCCTAGATTTAGAAACCTGTGAAAAGCAAGATATGATGCCAGAAGTGGACAAGCAGTCTGGCTCCCCAGACAGCCAGGTGGAAAACACACTGAACATACATGAAGATCTCGATAAAGTTAAACTTATTGAATATTACCTTCATAAGAACAAAGAAGGGTCACAGTTATCTGAAAATTTGCAGAAGGCAGAATTAAGTGATGGCAAAAGTATTGAACCGGTGGGAATAGACATCACCCTTAGTAGTTCTTTTCCTCAAGCAGGTGATCCCTCAACTGAGGGCAGTAAAGAGCCAGATAAAACCTGGGTAAAAGAGAGAGAGCCCCTTCCAATGAAAATGGACCCTTCTACAGCGGAAAGTATGATTAAAGAGCCTCTAGACTCCTCCCTGGAACCAACTCTGGACAACAGTTGTGAAGACACACAAACAGATAATAAATCTGAAATTCAGTTATGGCTATTAAAGAGAATTCAAGTACCCATTGAAGGTAAGTTGTTTAAGATCTTCATTTTCTGTTATATAATTGCCTTTCTAAAACTTATACATGTAATATCAAAATAGTTTGAAACCAATGTTTTTTCAATAGAATGTATTGCTACTCATGGCATTAATTAATCCCCCAATTATTGGGATAATAGCATTAATAACTGGGGAAAAAATTTGCAGGATATGATATCCTACATTTAGAACTTGACCTATGGCATAGATTTCTAGATTTTACTTTGAAAGTAGTTTGCAACTTAAAAAAAAATCTTAGGAGTAACTTTCCTTTCTTACCTTCAATTTCTAAACCTAAAGGAATTTAAAATGTTTTTTGGAGAGATATCAGTTCTAAACTGAATTACATTCTGGTGTAATTGAGTCCTCAGTACGATCGTTAATGAGCATTCTGGTGATTATCACACTTCTCCATATTTTGCTGTTCTGTTGATTTTTATGCTTATTTTCAGTATGTAGCATCTCACGTGATGTAGTCCAACCTAAAACATCCAGAGCGTCTTGTTTTTGTGCTAAACAAAGGCTAGAACATTTATTAGTTACAATATGATGTAGTTGTATCACCATCATTATCAATATTGAAGAAAGTTTCTTCCTATGTAATTCAGACATGCTTCCTTCAAAAGAAGAAAAAAGCAAGACCCCACCCATGTTCCTGTGCATCAAAGTGGGAAAACCAATGAGAAAATCCTTTGCCACCCAAACCACAGCCATGGTCCAGCAGTATGGCAAACGAAGGAAGCAGCCGGAGTACTGGTTTGCAGTTCCTCGGGAGAGGTGAGTACGGCTACGGTGGAAAATCTGTTGCTGCGTTAGATTCAAATTGCATTTTGATGTTCTTTATCTTAAAATACTTAATTTTATTTTCAAACAAGAGTTTCTCTGAATTGTAGATTTTAGAATTTCTAGAAGGATATCATTTGAGTGGCTTTCTGCTAAAGCCAGAAAGCTTTAATGTGAGACCCTCATCGGTACTGTGTTCCTGAGCTGCTTTCATGACTTTCTACCCAGATGCTATTTAAGTGAAGAAAGATTGTGGTATTCTCAAGGGCCAGTAATTGGAGGTGATCTTCCATGGAGAATAAAGAGATACCATAGAGCAGTTCCGGACCCTGCTAAGTGCAGTAAAGAGGCAAGACTGTAATTTTTAAAGTGCCTCTGATTCTAGGGAATGAACGTTAGGTTTGTCACTTATGGGGGAGCATCGGTGACTCGGCAGCAGAGAAATGTGACATGTGATTTCCTGGGTGGGTTAGAGGGGTTATATACCTCTGGAGAGATTTGTGTTTTTAAATGACCAAGGAAAATTCTGTATTGTTCCTTTGGCAGTCTACTGTAGGAGGGACAGCGGCATAGAACGCCTCAACAGTACTGCACTGCTTTATAATAGTTCATAATATAGTATAACTGCTTCACTTTGGTCTTTATAATAATCAGGAAATACTCTTTTTGGACAGTGTTTTTCTTTTGTCTATGTGGTAGAATAAAAGTGACTTTACAAAGGCCTTGCAGTTAGTTTTCTAATTTGTTAAACCCGTGCATCTTGCCTTTTTCTGATTAGTCATCAGATGTCGTCCTGTGCGCAGACCTGGGCTAACACGCTTGCCCAGAACAAATGTGCTCAGCAGGCTTCCTTCACATGCACTATCCATACAGCAAAAGTAAATTCCAAGGAGGGTCTGCCTTCTGGCTGATTACTGCCTGGGATAATGATTCTCATCAGGAGAGTTGTCCCATTTTAATAAATTATAATTTAATGTGAAAAATTGTAGGATTTTTATTAATGAGTTTGCTAATGGCTTCTTCCTGTCTTGGATACAAACCCATGTAGACATGGACATGAAACATAATTTGTTGGGCAGTGCCTGTGGCTCAAGGAGTAAGGCGCCAGCCCCATATGCTGGAGGTGGTGGGTTCAAACCCAGTCCCTGCCAAAAACTGAAAAAAAAAAAAAAGAAAGAAAGAAACATAATTTGTTTGGCATTTATGTGATAGGCTCCTTCTTTTACCTGCACATGCAGCTCCGACAGTATTTCATGGAAACTAAACTGCAGATACTGGCCTGGGGCAGGGGGAGAAATGTGTGCCTTTTATGACCTTAAAATGTTTCAACAGGAGGGTAGCGCCTGTGGCTCAAAGAGTAGGGCACTGGCCCCATATGCCAGAGGTGGTGGGCTCAAACCCAGCCCTGGCCAAAAACTGCCCCCCCCCAAAAAAAAATGTTTCAACAGAAGCAATGCAAATTTCTGAAGCCTCATTAAAATGGGAGCCCTAGAATTAGTTTCACAGCTGAACTATACTTATAAAGAGATTTAGGCCAATCCATGATTTTCTAGGTGAGGAAAACAAGCACTTCCAGCCACATATATATCATATGTATCACTTTTTCTCTGGGAAAATGTATTGTTGACGAGAAATTTTTCTTTGAATTTTATTATCTTTCATGGAACTGTGTGCACCAAGGATTCTTGTAGACTAATTGGACCAGTCCCACATGTGGTATTATATTACTGTCATTCTTTAACCCAAGAGAAACCCTTAATGCTGAAATTGGACTTCTCTTTGATTTCTTACGCAAGTGTTTTTTGTGAGATTTTAAAAATAGGTCACTTGTTGAATGCCATTATATTGTATTTCAGAGTGACCATGACTTATTTGTCCTTGGGTAGCAATTAACCTGGAATACTTAGTTTTCTTTCGTGAAGTGTTATTAACAAGAGATTTTCTTGAAGGCATTATACCACACTGTTCACAATGATAGTTTTTTTGGTGTGTGTTTGTAGATATTAGGATTTTTATTATAATTGTTGCTTTATGAATCTCGTGTACACCTGTCCCACCCACAGACCTCCACAGTAAGGAATAAGCTTTTATTTCCAGTTCATGAAATTGTTCAGAACTTAAGGCTCAATCGAAGTCCATAAGGGGAGCTATGTCATGCCCTGCTTTTCTTACTCTCATGATAATTTATGTATTCCCTTGTATAAAACTGAACGTTTCTACTTGCCTTTCTATTGAATGGATTTGTGCACCCCATAGATTTTCTTTTTTCCTCCCTCTCTTTCTCTTTTTTTTACACAAGGTCTCACTTTGTCGCCCTGGGTAGAGTGCCATGGTGTCTTTGTAGATCACAGCAATCCCAAACTCTGGGGCTCAAGTGATAGTCCTGCCTTAGCCTCTCAAGTACCTAGTACCCAAGTACCTAATACTACAGGCACTTGCCACAGTGCCTAGCTACTTTTTTTCTATTTTTATTAGAGACAGGTCTCACTCTTGCTCAGGCTGGTCTCTTAACTCCTGAGCTCAAGCAATCCACCTGCCTTGGCCTCTCAGAGTGCTTGGATTACAGACATGAGTCACGGCGCCCTGCACCCCGTGCCCTCCCACCCATTGGATTTTCCTTTAGCAGCAGAGAGAGACTACTGCAGAGGTTCCTTCCAGGTTTCAGTGTCCTCCAAAAGATGCTATAGATGTGGCCACGTGTTCTCTTTAGGAGGTGCTCTCTGATTCATTCAGTACAGCAGAGCTCCTTGTCACAGGAAAATGATATTTTTCTGTGAATAGAGCTTCACAAGTGTGTGTTTCACTGGTCCTTCTATTGTTACCAATTCTTTAAATATCTACTTTTTCCTTTTTCTGTTACTACTAAGAAGTTGATGCTACAAAACTATTCCTTCTTTGTTTGCAGTGTACTCTGTGGCTTCCTTGACACTATCTTTGAATGAATAGCCTACAGGCAAGAAAACGAGGAGGGCACAGGGCAGGGACAGCAGTGATGGAGGCCCCACATACTCTCTGTTTATCTCCTCGGGTTTTGGTGGATGTTTTTTTCCTGTAGCAAATCGTATTAAATTTTAGATACCAGAAATTGGAAATGTGAAGTAGTTAAGAACTGCCGAAGTGTGTAATAGTTTTCTTTCCCTTGGGAGAGGGCATGAGAAGATCCACACCCTGGGTGAACCCAGGGGGACTGGCAGTTTCTTCTTGCACATCTGTACACTGCTCCCTGAAACTCACATTCACTGGGGAGCGAGT
This sequence comes from Galago senegalensis, assembly GCA_963575145.1. NCBI lineage: Eukaryota > Metazoa > Chordata > Mammalia > Primates > Galagidae > Galago > Galago senegalensis. The sequence goes on from CAUYTI010121880.1 coordinate 23,944, forward strand.
GCATGTCCACCATCGGCCCTCCTCGACTCCCTTGCAGCCTGCACACTCACGTCCTTCTCTTGAATCAGCTGAAAGTGACAGCAGATTTGTAGATTCCAATTCTTCCGTCTCCTTCTTGGTGCTAATTGAATGTGAGGGCAGGAGATAATTTCTTTTTTTTTTTGAGACAGCATCTCACTATGTCAACCTCAGCAGAGTGCCGTAGCATCACAGCAACCTCAGACTCTTGGGCTTAACCAGTTCTCTTGCCTCAGCCTCCCAGTAGCTGGGACTTTAGGCGCCCACCACAATGCCTGGCTATGTTTTTGTTACTGTTGTCATTGTTTAGCAGCCCCTGACTGGGTTCAAACCCAATAGCCCTAGTGCATGTGGCTAATAATGCTAAAATAATTTAACAACTTGAACTTGCAAATAAGTAAAAAGGAAGTGAAGGCAGAATCTGTTTTGCTTTCAGCTGTTTTTCACTTAATATGTTGTGCACAGTTTCCACATCATATGCTATGTCATTATATGTATATAAACAAAATATGGCAGGGCAGGGTGGCTCGCGCTGGTAATCCCAGAACTCTAGGAAGCTAAGGTAGGAGGATTGTTTGAGGCCAGGAGTTAAGAACAGCCTGGTAACACAGCAAGGCCCTGTTTCTACAAAAAAAAATGTTTAAGTTTAGTCAGGTGTGGTGGTTCACTTAGTCCTAGCTAATAGGGAGGTTGAGGCAAGAAGGACACCTGGACCCAGGAATTTAGGTTACAGTGAGCTATGATCATGCCACTGTCCACTAGCTTGGGAGGCACTGTGAGACCTGTCTCAAAAAAAAAAAAAGAAAGAAAGAAAGAAACAATTACAATATAGTTAAAACCACCATTAGGTTTTCTGATTGATTTTGTCTTGCTCTACTCCGAATATTAAGTCGTTTTGAATTTTTGGCCATTATGAAGCAGTGTTACATATTTGTGAAACCCTTCAGGTAGTTTTACCAAATAAAAGAATATGTTTAAGGTTTTAAATACATGCTGCACATGAACGTGTGTGACAGTTTATGCACCCACTGACATAAAAGTATTCTTCCCGGGTGCTGGGAAATCTAAGTAGTAGTATTCATTTTTGAGACAAGGTCTAGCTCTGTTGTCTGGGTTAGAGTGTAGTGGTATCATTGTAGCTCACAGCAACCTCAAACTCCTGGGCTCGACTGATCCTCCTGCTTTAGCCTCCTGAGTAGCTAGGACTATAGGCTTGTGCTTCCATGCCTGCCAAATTTTTTTACACCTGGCCGATAAATCTTTATCAGTTTCGTAGATGAAAAAGGAATCAAATGCAGCTTTAAAATGTTTTATTTTAAAGTTGAACGAGCACTTTTTATATAAACATTTTTTTGTTAAAAGGCAAGGCCATGAGAGCGACCTGAGACTTTTTATTCTCTGTGTGTGACTCCTTTAATAATAAATTATTTCTAACTCGATATGCAAATGTATTATGCCATATTCATTTGTTAAAAATTATTGCAAAAGGCCATTTCTGTAGCTTCTAAGCAAACCCCTTATTTTGTGTTCATACACGTATCAGAATGCATTCATCATACGTAAGTTGATTCTGTTTTAGAAAGCATAACATGTTCTTACTTAATATCAAGCATATTTGAAATTGACAAGCACTTTCTAATAGTGGGAAATTTTATACTTTCAAATAAAAATGAGTAATGTAGACAAATATGTCCTGTTAATAGGTCCTATTCTAGTTGTCTGTGTATCTCTCATATTTGAATTGATGACCAGCAGTGGCATTTTCTGTAGTAGGTATCAGCTCTTCATAGTTCTTCATGGTTGCCTGGACCAGAGTAGAAACAAATGTTTAAGCTCCTGTTAAGGAAGGCTGTCTTTTCTGTACGTCAGCATTTCCCCAACAATGGAAAGCTAGTCCCATGGGCGAGTAATAGTGTTTCATGGTTAAATATGGCCCCTAATTTAGGGTAAAAACCTATATTCATAGTTGCTACTCCCTTAATGAACTTCTATAGGAATTTCTTAGTTTTATTTTCTGTTCTCTACTATTTTTCCTGGATTTGCGTATAATAATATACAATTGATTTTTATTTTATCTCTAATCACATTTTAATTTTATGAGATTACTTGGATATCCATACATTTAAAAACTGTTAGTCTAATATCTGTTGGTTTTGTGTGGGCCCAGCTCTGCTATCCGCTCTCTGCTGATTTTACATTCTTTACTCGAGCAAAGGCAATTGGGGGTTATTTCCCATTTTCTCATTTCAGATAGCAGCAGCCATGCACACCAAGACCACCCAGGAATGCATTGGCCACCAAAGCCATATTGATTGTTAGGAGTGACTGACTACAGATCTTAGGACCTACCTTGTAACTCTTTGCATAGCTTCTTGTTGTGTTTCAGAAATATTCACCCTTAGTTCTGGAATATTAAGAGCAAAGCCTGAAAGTCATGAGCACTGAGCTTTTATGATTTACCATCCATCTGAAGTCTTATTCACATAAAACTGTGGGTGCTAAGCTTCACTGGACCTTGGTATAATTCTGGAGCCTGAATTGCAATGTTACAAAATACATCAGATTATTCTGGTTGAGCACATACTTTTACAAAGATGACCCCATGCTATCTTCATCATCCTGAATAGGATTATCACTCTTTTTTTTTTTTTGAGACAGAGCCTCAAGCTGTCACCCTCGGTAGAGCACTGTGGCATCACCGCTCACAGCAACCTCCAACTCCTGGGCTCAAGCGAGTCTCCTGCCTCCGCCTCCCAAGCAGCTGGGACTATAGGCGCCTGCCACAATGCCTGGCTATTTTTTGGTTGCAACTGTCATTGTTGTTTGGCGGGCCTGGGCTGGCTTCAAACCCACCACCTTTGGTGTATGTGGCTGGTGCTTTTCAGCCGCTTGAGCCACAGGCGCCAAGCCGGATTATCACTCTTGACACTCAAAGAGGAATATCAAAGAAATTAGCCTACCAGAAGTATCAATTTCCCCAGACCTAAACTGGAAAGAATCGAAAGAACAGGCAGGGTACCAAATTGCCTCCCTCTTTGGCTCTGTGCTATTCTTTTTTATTTTTATTTTTATTTTTGTTTTTTAGGGACAGGGTCTTACTCTGTTGCCCAGGCTAGAATATAGTAATTAGTAATGTAATTATGGCTCACTGAAGCCTCAAACTCCTGGGCTTAAGTGATCTTCCCACCTCAGCCTCCTGAGTACCTAAGACTATATATAGATGCATGCCACCACACCCAGCTAATTTTTGGTTTTTTCGGGGGGGAGACTGAGTCTCAAGCTGTCACCCTCGGTAGAATGCCATGAGAGCACTGCTCATAGCAACCTCAAACTCTTGGGCTTAAGCGACACTCTTGCCTCAGCCTCCCAAGTAGCTGGGACTACAGGCACCCACCACAACACCCAGCTATTTTTGGTTATAGTTGTCATTGTTGTGTGGTGGACCAGGGCTGGATTCAAACCTGCCAGCTCCAGTGTATGTGACTGGCACCTTAGCTGCTTGGGCTACTGGCACTGATCCCCAGCTAATTTTTAAATTTAAATTTTTTATTTTTTTATTTTATTTATTTATTTATTTTAGAGATAGGGTCTCACTATGTTGCCCAAGCTGGTCTTGAACTTTTGGCCTCAAGCAAGCCTTCCACCTCGGCCTCCCGAAGCACTGGAATTATAAGCATGAGCCACTGTGCCCTACCTGTGCTACTCTTGTTAGGAACATACCCTCTTGTACCTTAAATACAATTTTCTATTCTCCAATATGGCCACAATAGCCTTCTTAAAAAAGCTATTTGACCTTGCCATAAAAATATGTTAAATCTGCAGGACTGTTGTCTGAACTCCTTGTTTGTTTTTAAAAGCCCTTTGTGTTCTGGCCTCCCTTCCCAGCTTTTGGATGATGTGCTTGAACCTGTGGATTTACTGACATTGGTCACCTTATTGACCCCGCCAAACAAGTTTAGGACCTTTCTGCTTGGCACCTTTTCAAATGCTATTCTTGAACTCAGGTGGTTTCCCTCACTTAGGTACTTATGTAAATCCTTTGTTTCCCAAAATAATAAACCCTCCAGCCATCCCTGCCTGGACTAGCAAGGGCGAATCCTTTGTTTCCCAAAATAATAAACCCTCCAGCCATCCCTGCCTGGACTAGCAAGGGCGGACCTTTTCTATCCTTGTGAATAACACCTTGTACTAGGGAGGAATCAGAGTCTGGCACCCTATCCCCACACAGGAACAGTAAGTGTTAATTTCTAAATTCAGAAAAGTAGGCATTTAAAGCCTGTGGAAGGGCTTGGCGCCTATAGCTCAACCGGCTAAGGAGCCAGCCACATACACCTAAGGTGGCGGGTTCGAATCCCCAGCCCGGACCCGCCAAACAACAATGATGGCTGCAACCAAAAAATAGCCGGGCGTTGTGGCGGGCACCTGTGGTCCCAGCTACTTGGGAGGCAGAGGCAAGAG